>CABFWO010003455.1:0-11233 GCA_902155825.1 Timema genevievae
TTATAATTTATTTTAGTAAGAAAGTAAAAATACAAACGGATATTTTTAATAAAGACTAAAACAACATGCTTAACAATTAAACATACGTTGGAAATATTGAACTCATTAATGCCTAAGTATGTTTTATTATTTTATTATTATATCCATTATCTATCTTCGCGTAGAAAAAAAGAAATATATTTGATTCTTGCAATATATCGATTTCTGAGAATACATTCAATTTAAAACACGAACATATTTTCGACTCCAATATATTCATTCCCATTCTATAAGGCAGGACTACGTTTGAATATTTTTACAATTACTTCAATATCATATTTAAAAAAATAATTAACTCTTAGTTAAAATCAATTTAAAAACAAATAATGAATTAGCAAGTCGTTATTTGATTCTTAAAACTCGAGAACGCTTACTAAGTGATCAGATTACTAGAATCGATCTTAAACAAACAATCACTATACAATATGTAGGCCGGTAAGCATAAATAAACAGTTTTATCAGTGTCTTGATTGTTGACAATATTTATTTTTCATGATACATAACAAAATGTCTAACTTAAGGATTGTATGCAATAAATTGGGGTTATTTGCATAGTTGTAGATAATTAAAACCAGTTGGGTACTAAGAATTAAAAGTATTTTTATTTTAATCATCACTATCGCGAGTAAATATAATATACGTCATGGCGGCTGACTTTGTATCATTTGTAATGGCGGCTGACTTTGTATCGTTTGTAATGGCGGCTGACTTTGAATCGTTTGTAATGGCGGCTGACTTTGTATCGTTTGTAATGGCGGCTGACTTTGTATCATGTGTAATGAGTTCTTATTTCTGTTTAAAAAAAGTAGTAATTTGTTTTATTTATTTCGAGTTTATTTGTAATTCTGGTTTTGATTTTCGGTTTTTGAAGAGTTTTAATGTGTTAATTAAAATATTTACAAGATTGTTCGTGAGGTGAAAGTTTTAGAAGTTAGCATGTGCCGAAACGGTCGAGTCCAAGTTTCCCATAGAGGCGAGAGGGTAGGGTAGTAGACACGTAAGATTTTCCACACCTAACAAATATTTTTTCAAAAAAATAATGATTTTTTTCATGCAAATCTCTTTTGTCCGACAAAATAAAGATTACAAATTAAGTTGTGCTTTTCAAGTAGGCCTAACTAAGTAATTTTTGAATTATTAAATTATTATTAAGTATTAAACACTATACAATTAATTTGAAAGCTCTATTATTGTGTTTGCCAGATTAACCCTGGCATTGGAGACAGCCCCATTAAACAGATGGAGAATAGCACCTGGAGTCACATATTTGTTCAACATGGAGGGCTCAGACATATCTTCGACATTTACATGTCAGGTAAGATAACATCGAGTGTGTGTGAGTGTGAGTTAGTGTTCATCATCTTAACACCCATTCAGGCTATCTAGATTTTTGCACTAAGAGGTTGACCTTGGTAGAAGAGGACGTGTATCTCCTTTTAGATGGAGCGAGAGAGGGAAACCAACTAAAACCTCATTACTCCCAACCAAGATATGAATCCTGATTTAACTGTCTGACAAACTAGACTAGAGGAGACTTACACCATATTCTCAAGTGCAAATTAAAAAGCTATTAAGAATAAATTTGTACACAGATTGCGTTCATTTTTACTGTATAGACTGTTTCTCATTCAATCTATGTATATGTATATTTTTTAAATTTAAGACATGAAACATGCATTTTATGAACCATTTAATTATATCAGCACACAGCTTATCATCTAGAACAGACACAACACCCAGCCTCCAGGCCGTTAATTCTTCACTGTGAAAGGGAAAACTCACATATCACCTGTGATGAATTTTTTGGCCATGCCGGGAATCACACCCAGGACCCATAGCTCAGTACGGAGACATGCTACTGACTGAGCTAAGATGGTGGACCCAGATTTAAATATTCAATTATTTGTAATAAATAAAATGACAGAATAGTAGGAAAACACTAGAGCGCAAATAAAATTAAAAAACACTAACACATATTTACACATACTTAAATATTTTGTTACTATTATAGTATCTTCCTCTGGAAGTAGTAATAAAAGCGTCTTCTAATAGTATTGAAATATTGAAGAGTGTGCAAATATGTTTTTACTTTCATTTGTGCTCTATCATTTTCCTACTAATCTATTATTTTATTTATTACAAATTGCTTTTGCTCCATACAGTTTATTTCATACATATAAATATTCACTTGTGTTATTTTTGAGGCAGTTTATGCCATGTATATCCCATGTTCTTGGTGTTGTCAGGTGTGCTACAACGCTCAGGGGGTGACGGTAGCGAGTGGCAGCAGGACTGCTTGGCTTGTCTCTTGAAGTTGCTCTACCAGTTGGGAGTCACGTCAGAAGATTCAGAGGCACTCCAAGACTCGCCAGATGGGGCTGGTAACAAGCGGGCACACCGTTTACGCAAAGGCAGCTCAGATAAACTGTTTGTTCCTAGACTTAATGAGGTTTGTTCACAACATTAAAGAGGGGAAGTTTTTATTCTTGCTTATCCATGAAAGCTTACCTGAAGGTTTGCTATTATTCCACCCGACCTTTTTGTTCTTAAGTGTCTCTCCGAAATAATAATAATAATAATAATAATTGAAGAGGCCAGGCATAGGTCCGCCTTTTCTTTTAAATAATTAATTTCAACATAAAGGCCACTTTCAACCTTATTTAAGGGGTAGGGATAAAATAAATGTAGCTATAAGGAAATGTACCTGCATTATCAGGGAAGGAAAATAGAAAAAAAAAATGGCGAAAAATCACATATATAACTCCATTCTTGTTCAACTGGCTGCGGTGCAAAACTAAACCTTCCAAACACGAGAAATCAAGTCTATTAAAAGATAAACTCTTTAAACTATGTGGCCTCTAGTGTCAATTTCATTTTGTTCTAAAATTTATTATTGTTAGGGGTTTGCAAGTACTCAAAAATTGAAGATAGAGTAGAGATTTTAGTAGTTGTTTAAGTTGGGGTATGTATGGAACACGAGAAAAGGCAAGTATTTTTGCAGTTTTATAGAAAAACATTTTTTTGGTCAAATCAAATATTGCTTCAATTAAAAGATAGAATTTAATTTTCTTCACATGATATCATCACTACTTGGATATATGTCATGACTCTTGAGCAGAGTGGCATTAGATGAAAAACTTTTTACAGGAAGAGAAAAATTTGTCATTAACTTCTGTGACACCCTTGACAGATATTCAAGAACCTTAAAATTGACTCAAAAGTTTTCAAAAAATCAAATATTCTTAGTTTAATTGAATTAATTCAATTTAAAAATATTATTTCATAAAAAAACAGTCTCCAGTCCCACACTCCTTGCTTTCGCCAGATTGGATATATATATATAAAAAACCTGTAAACTTATATTCAATTTAGTTAAGAATTGTGATATGTATGTTAGAGCTTTCTTAACAAATAAATTATCATTCTTAAAATAGTATGTATTTATTGTTTATGCATTACTCCAGTACATATATTTAATTTGTAATACCTGTACAGATATTATGGGTGGACTAAATTTTGTGAACTTAGACTTGGTTTCAAAAAATATCAACTTCTCTTTTTAATCAAATTCTGGCCTCGACAATTACGAAACTACACCAATAAAAATATTGGCAATTAAAATACTTATTTACTTCCCCTATTATCATTCTGAGTTGCTATTTACATTACAAATTAATATTCATATGAAAAATCTGTAAGAATTTATTTGGATATTTTGATACTAACTTGATTTATTGGCTTAGAATGAAATATTACAAACATTTGTGCAGTAAAATATTTTTATATAATATTTGAAGTCAAACTGATATAAATAAGAGTCCGACACCTTAGCTCAGTCGTTAGTGTGTCTCTCTATTAAGTTAAGGGTCCCAGGTTAGATTCCTGGTATGGCTGAAAAATTTATCATTGGTGACATCTGGGGAGTGGTAAAATTGACTTTGCAGGCCTCTAACAATTATGTTGTTATATTTCTCTAACTCTGCTAAAATTTGATTCAAATTGTACTTGAAGGGGCAAAACGCCCACCAGCACATCCCTGGTTACTATCAATGTTTGTTTGACATTGTGTGATTTTCCAGGCGATGCTGCAGATGATGAAGGTCGAGACAGCAATGCCGCGACTGACCAGCATCCTCCATGAAGCGTCTTTACCCCGAGACCCAAATCACTTCAAGACTGGTTTTTGGGGCAGAGCTCAGGTCTGAGAATTAATTAGCACTCAAACACTATTTGAAAATGAAAAGAGGTTTTTCTTAAAAAATAGTGGGCTACTAAACATTTTATAAACAAAAGAAAAATGATGCCAAATGCCTGTATTAGATTAAACATTTAATGTAGAATAGAATGGCAGTTCTACACACTTAACATGAAAACTGTAGGCCTCAAAGTTCACAGTTAAAAACACAACAAAACACATAATTATGTAATTTTTGGGGTACATCGGTCCCATTCTTCGGCAGAAGAGAGAAAACACAAACTGGATTATGGCAGCATGAATAGAGGTTGATCACGGTCACTTAGATCCTGTTGTTGCCCCTTTTGTGATTCATAAAACGGTTTAAGCTTAGATTCAGCAGTTGCCTGTACAAACTTGTCTTTTTACCCTTGGTAGATGGATAGAATGCTGTATTTATATATTTAATTTAATTTAATTATCTGCTATTATTTATATAGAAATTATTGAATGATGTGAGTAGGCCTACTTGCAAAACTAGGAGATAAGGTTATATAAGGTTGAAACCGGGGATGCTTGGGTTTGGTGAGCAAGATCCCACCTACAAAGCTGGGAAGCATTGAAACTATTGGGGAGGGTTCGTATAGCTCTAGTACAATAGCACGAGTCAAAATCTAAATTATGTTTATGGACATGAAGTGCTAACGGTTTGTTAGAGTCTTTGTGTTTGGTGTCAAATGGTGACCATTCATTGGTTGTCTTGAGTGTACCTATGGTTGCATTAGTTGATATATAAGATCATCTATGAAGCATTCATAGTGGTATTTCATGGGGTACTCCATTTGTGTGAGTCTGCTGTTGAATGTTGTGGAAGGTTAGTGAATTTTGTGGGTGCTGCATCTCAGTTTGTTGCAAGGGTAGGAACCTCTACCCAAATGTTATTTATTGTTTGTGGCTGGGTCGGGCAATTTAGGGTGAACCAGAATATTTCGAATATTAAGGGGGAGTTTGAATGTAATTCTTGGAGCACTGCCATCCACTGCCTCTGAAGTAGAATCTGCTCACCTCATACTTGAAAAGAAAAATTTCCACTTCCTGGACAGACAATACCTTCATCTGAACGGCAATGGGTACACGTAAAGTCCCCTCCTATGCTATCCTCTTCATGGCAAAACTAGAGACCAACTTTTTGCAATTCAGAGCGTTGTAACCACTCTGCTGGATGAGATTTATTGATGGTAATTTCATGATTCGGACAGATTCTGAATTTAATTTACTACAGTTCCTGAACAGGTTAAATAACTATAGCACCCTCAGATTCATCTTGAACGTTTCATAACATTATGCTAAACAGCTTCCCCTTAAAAAAATGAATTATTATCACCAATCCCTCGACTTAGGTTTCATTCTATCATTCATAAATCATCAGAAGTTAGTGTAAACTGTAGAACATTCAATAGAAATTTCTTAAAGATTAAGCAAAAAATAAAAAACACACACAGATTCGAATGGAAATAAATTTGTAAAGAATTATGGGACATATAAATAGGAACATGTAAAAGGAATAATTAACGTAAAGGAGACCTGTTTTGGTGGCAACATGGTCTAAGGTGTCACTCTCGTGTTAGACTAGACTTCTTGATGTCAGGGATATCAGGTTTGATTCCTAGTCCTGTGTACTCAGGGTGGTTTTCCAAAATGAGACTAGACTTCTTGATGTCAGGGATATCAGGTTTGATTCCTAGTCCTGTGTACTCAGGGTGGTTTTCCAAAATGGTTATCCACTCTTCCTCCACACAAATGCGAGTACACTTCCTCTAATTTCAAACCTTATTCCAAACTCATTAGCATAAATAGTAAATATGCATATAACCTGAAGATGAAATAAGACATGATGCTATAAAAACATAAAGGGGACATGTAATGTGTTCAGGTGGTACATTATGCAATGGCACTGCTTGTATCGTGGGTGCACTCGAGCGAAGAGGTCCGCCAGGTGCTGTTTGCTGCCCCGCATTTCTCAACTTGGTTGCAGAGGTTGGTACTGGAGGACCCAGAGCCTGCTGTGAGGCGGGAAGTGTGTACTGCACTGTACCGTCTCTGTCTGGGGGGGATTGAGGGTTCCAGTCTCACAATCCACATGCTGGGACATTTACTGCAATATCTTAGTGTCGCTGAAGGCATGAGACCACAAAAGCTAGAGGTATACTCTCAACTCGGCTATCACTTCAAATGTTTTAAACTTTTTATTTATAGGGGTGGGATCCTAAAGCCCTAAAGATATTCGAGAAAATATCACATTAAATATTTTAAAAATTGTTTATTTTCCTCATAAATAAAGTTGGTTTTAGAGCTCTTATAGCGATTATTAGGGATTCAGTCCCAAAACAATTATATTATATACTTAACCAGACCCCAGAACCTTAATATTACATTTTCTGAATGTATGAAATAGAGAATCCACAATTTTATGAATCCGAATCTCCAACTTAATGTTGAATCTCGAATCCGAATCTGAATCTTGGAAAAAATTATGAACATAAGAAGAAATATAAATATATTTTATAGTAAGAGAAAATATAATTAGTAATGAAATGTTAACATTATTTCTTTTAATCCTTTTTGTGCCACGCCTATTCCAGGATTTGCGCGCAGAGAGTGCCAGAGGTCTGTTAGGTTCTATGTGCAAAGAATGCTACAGCTTTTTCCTCATTTTTGTAAGGGTTTGCAAGAAAATTCACCAAACCTTTATTTATGAAGCGATTATTTTGTTTTTTCTAAAATTTTAATCCGTATGGACTGTTCTTTAATAATAATAGAACAAATAATACAATTTAATTAAAACTATTTAATTTCTAAATTTTAATTTAATTTTTAATTTTTCTAAATTTTTAATTTTTTTTCAAAACTAACTAAGATATTTAAAAAAATATTATTTTTACATTTCAATATTATTTTGTTGTAGTGAATTTAGTTTTGTACAAGAAAATAAGGTTTTGAATATATATGATTATAAATAGTAATTATAGAAATTTTTATTTGATATCCTACATTAGGTATTTTTGGGCCGTTATTGCTTACCTTAGAGAAAAATGTATTATGTTGCTTAGCTCATGAATAAATATTTAGGACTACACATAATGAATGCTTTTTTCAAAAAACCTTTTATAATGAATAATTTCATATTACTTAACAGTATTATATAAATCTATAAAGTCATTACGCCTTTTACTTACATTGGTAAAGAAATCTTTTTATTCACACGACATAACATGAAAATCTAAATACCATATTTTTCTAAACTCAGAACAATTTAACTCGTACATTTGTAAACTATTTACAAAACTGCCTACATCAGTATGAATGTGAGCCATACCTATGTTTTTCCATGCAGCTCGTACGTAAATCTTCAATGCACATTGAGTATGTGATCGTGTAATTGTAATTGTACTAAACTCCCAGTTTCAATAACATCTCTTTACAGTTGATTTTTGTTGCCAACCTTATATAAAATAATAGAGGGAAATGATCTCTTTCCAGTGATATATGACACTACTACATATCTATCAGATAAAGCGAGAACTAGCTAAAATCTGGAGAGCCGACCTCATCGGCTCTGGCACTTTTCACGGTAGTAGGTGTAGCCGATCACATCAGCTCGTGGCACTAAAAAGGTTAATCCATTCACTGTGTCATTCATACATTTAGTTAAGTGTTAAATTACTGGTGTGGGGCTTGGTTGTTGAGTTAATCCTATTATAATTGGTACTGAGCCATCAATAAGCAATATTAGAGCTTTTAAACAAGTTTCACCCAAAACAATTGAAAAAAAACCATTATTATAAGAATTCGTGTCTTGAACCTCGAATCTCAAATATCCTTAAAGATGTAAGAATTTGAGCACCCATCCCTAGTATAAATGTTATAATTAATTAATTATAACAAAAAATTATAAGATACAGTTGCTATTTATGGTTTATATTATTTTCCTATTTTCATAATTTTATTCTAGATTCAAATTTGTTAAATACCGTATTGGCCCAAATATAAGACTATAGTTTTTATTAAAAATCTAAAGCAAATATAGGGGGTCGTCTTATATTTGCAACCCAGCATCTTATGTTATTAATTTCAACTTACTTTTTATGTAAAGCTGTTTGTATTGCATATTTCTAACCAAAGCTAATAAATCTAGCACAAAACACTTTTCCACAAAAGTAAGAAACTATAAAAAATTATTTTACTAAGGTATTTCACTTGTAAATTATCGTCACGGCATAGCTTCTTGTGTTATTAATTTCACACTTAATTTTTGTGAAAAGCTTCATCTATTACATATAATTTATTAAAGTTAGTAAATCATGCATGACAACATGTTTCCACATGAATACTAACTCGAAAACTTTATTTTATTGTAATATTTCACCCGTAAAAACATAAACATTACTTCGAAATTATTTTTCATTCTGTTCATAAAAGTACAGCAGCCGTGTGGTATTCTGACATTATGTTTGAACGCACTCTAATAACTGATTTCGGGGACCGCTTAGTAAGCGCTTAGTTAACAATTAAACAAATGGATCTTGGAGCGCTCAGTAACACGATGGTACTGCTGTGTAGCGACTAGCTGCACAAATCATTGTTTAGTAATAGTGTTTCTTTTCCCCATGGTGCGAAACAACTTGACGGCTGCACGGCACATTACAGTGTGACTGAAGTTAATGTGCGTCGCTGTAGGAAAGATTTTCCCAAGCTGCAGAGTTGCAATTCAGCATGTCAGGCATTTAATGTCCCCACAAAAGGACGCCACGAAGAATTGGAAGAAAAAGTTACCTGGTTTATAAGGAAGAAATGAAATGAAGGTGGTCCCATATCAAGAGAAATCAATCGTTTGAAAGCCCTTGAAGTGACTCGGGAAATGAATTTTCTGCGGCAGACTTTTAGAACCAGTATTGATTGGGTTAAAAAAACAATGAAGAGAGATGAATTATCTCTCAGACGCCCGACAACAATAGCCTTGAGATTGCCTGCTGATTATGAAAATAAGCTTTTAGCTTTTCAGAGATACATTATCAGACTCAAACAGGCCAACAATTACCTCGTGACTCAGATTGGAAATTGTGACCAAACACCAGTGTTCTTTGACCTGCCATCTAACACTACTGTGCACCTGAAAGGGGAGAAGATTGTAATGATCCGTACCACAGGCAATGAAAAATTAAGGGTAACCGTAATGCTTGCTTGTCTTGTAGATGGTTCCAAACTCCCACCCTATGTAATTCTATATGGGAGACCATGCCACCAGAAAAAATGCCTACAGGAATTCAAGAGAATGGGTGGATGACTGAAGATTTAGTGAAAGATTGGATGAATGTAGTATGGAATAGGCACCCTGGAGCTGCACTTGTTTAGAGAAGCATGCTTGTACCAGATGCTTTTCGGGGACATCTTACTGACACTGTGAAAACTACTGCCACCAGGATGAAAACTGACTTAGTTGTGATACCAGGAGGAATGACAAGCCAGCTTCAAGTGCTGGACGTAGTGGTTAGTAAGCCATTTAAAGATTACCTGAAGAAGAAACACAACGATTGGCTGCTGGAAAGAAATCATGCGCTCACTCCTACAGGCAAGATAAAGCGAGTGTCACCAAGCCGGCTAATTGAGTGGATCCTCTCATCATGGCAACGAATCTCACAAGATTCCATTATAGCGAGATTCAAGAAATGCTGCATTTCAAATGCACTGGATGGGTCAGAGAATGATCTGCTTTGGGAAGCTCCAGGTGGAGATGTGTCCGAGGAACATTCTGAGTGGGAACAAGAAAGTGAAAGCTCCACTACTAGTGATAATGACAATTAAGTTGATGAGAGTGATTAGACTAGACCTAATAATTACATCATTTTTAATGTGTGCTCCAAAACATCTACCCTATGTATTAATATTCATAATTATGACCAAAGTGTACTTGACAATTAATGTGTAATAAGTTATACCCATTATTTGTAAATTAAAACATTCAACTACTATAAATTAATTATTACAACTTTAATAGGCCTATGCAGTAAGTGGAAAAAATTGAGCTTCAACATGAGGTAAGAGAACAACCTTGTATTAAACACAATTTTTCTTTTATTCTTATTGAGCCATGGAGAAAATAGGGGGATCATCTTATATTTGAGGCCGTCGTATACTCGGGCCAATACGGTAATAAATTTGACCTAACGTCTTAGTTTTTTGTTGTTTATTTATATTCTAATTCATTAAAAAAATTAAAACTACAAAAGTCTGTTATATGCTTTTCTTAAGCCTAAAACTTAATTTATGGTGCATATTAATCTTAACCCTTTCACCATTTATCTCATGATTTCCACCTGTGGCACCTACCAGTATAATTTTAAGCATCCTGTGATTTACAACGGTTTGTGCTTATTTATGTTTCTTTTCATCGCCATTAGTGCCCCAGCATTTTTCCATTCTTCTGTAAGGAACAATTGATGCTGCTGAATCTATGACAGCGTTCTAATTTTTGTGCGCCGCTAGTGTTTCATAAATATACATAGAGACACCAAAAAATTATGCGATGTTATCTTTTACTAGCACATTAAATGGAATCTAAAAATATTTTTGAAGTTCTTTATTAAATGGACTTTACACATGTGAAATAAAACAAAGTTGGATCTTTTCCTAAAATTTATTTTGAGGTCATGTGAATAATTGTCTAATATGTTGTTTTTAATTAGAATTAACCATATAAAAAATTATATATTTTTATTAAGCAGCATATGACATTGTTCTTTTTTTTTTACATACTACATAATTTTTTTAAAATATTTCTATAACCAAAGTTTCCATTTTAGAAAATGTATGTCCCCTCAACAAGAGCCATGGATAAAGAGTTAAAATGTGTGTTTGATCTGGCTATTATGACAGTCATATTGTGACCGAAGGCAAATAGTTTAAATTTAAGAATGAAACACTTAGCCGTGAATTTTTTTCTTTCTTTTTTTTTTTTTTTTT
>CABFWO010003455.1:11282-32882 GCA_902155825.1 Timema genevievae
TTTTTTTTTTTTTTTTTTTTTTTTTTTTTTTGCCATTTTTAGAGAGAAAAAAATTATTTTATTTACCAACTTTTTATACCAAAATACAACTTTTTGTTTAGCAAAATCCAACAATTCGTTTTAGCACCAATCAACCTCTTCATACCCAAATCATTACTTTTTTTAAAAGTATGATACCCTATTTTGGCATTGTGGCATGTGTTTGTGTTTTCAGGCCTTACATCACCCTGCAGAAGATGGCAAAGAGCCTTATGGTCCAGCCTGCAGGGATTACTTTTGGCTACTTTGTCGTCTTGTCGATAGTCTACCGGATGAAGTAGTAAAGGGTGAGGAAATTAGTTTTAACAACTGCTAAGCAACCCATAAGTAAGAATAATTAATAATTCTTTGGGTTGAAAAATAATTTAGGCAATTGTGAAATACACTTTTTCAACTTGAGATAATATTGAGGACAATATCAAGAAAAAATTAAAAATGTTTCAAAGGTGTTTTGACTGATTGAGGTAAGTAAGGACAACTACTTTTCGGGAACTATTTTCCCATGAAATATGTAAAAAATCCCTTTTGAAAGTTTTAAAACTGTTTTCATATTTAAAATAATTATTTTTATATATTGTTTGATCTAGTTATTAAATAGTCAAGGCGATAAGCAGATACAGTAGACTACACCAATTAAATGAGAATAGCTTACCTATTGCTGATGATGAAAGGCTACCTCAGGTGATGCCATTTTAGAACGGGAAGGAATAAGGAAATGGGGTAATTTTGGCGATATCTCCTAAACTTTGACTGTTTCTCACACAAATAAATTTACTTTAGGGGATGAAAATATCCTTAGGATACCTTCGCATGCCCATTTTGGCATACATTAACTTGGCAAACTCAGCTAGCTTTTTGATGATAGGTCTCTCACTTAAAAAAAGAACAACGCCCTTCCCTTCCCCTTTTAACCCTCGAAAAGGGTAGGAAAGTCCTGAAGGACAAATAATGAAAAAAGCAGGAAACTCTTGAAGAATAAATAGTAAAAACAAAACTAAAATTATTAAGTTGCAGAAAATGAAACCATGCAAAACAAAATACACCACAAACTTTATTTTACAATATTATATACCTACAGTTCATATGACTTAACACACACATTTTCAAGTAAGTTCATGAAAAAAACCAATTCAAAGTTTTTTTAACTAATTCTTGAATTTTTAAACTAAATTTGTGTTTATTCTGCAATAGTTTACATAAATAACATTCCAATATCTACAATCATGACCATTAGAAGTTAAGTGAAAATATTTTATTTGATAGTATATAAAGATTAAAGAATTTATATACTTCACTTCAGATGAAAATATTGATACATCAAATCTAATTTGTTATATTATTTTATCTCTGATTGCTTGTGATGGGTGAACGTACAGATTTTCCTTTGTCAACTCATTTTATCTAGGGCTTACATGGTAGATTTAAAAATTGAATTATATATCTATAGTTTTATTTGACAAAAATATATTATATTATATAACAGTGTGAAAGAATTTTGAGGGAAATTTTAATATTGAGGAATTTGGAATGTTTGCAAATGCACTATTTTTACCACTAAGACCATTTTTATCAGATAACCTGAACGGGTAGTAAGACACGGTGCTAAAAACAAAGGAAAAAACACAATTTTTAAAACTAAAATCATGTTTATTATTTGAGAAATTTTAAACAAAATTCATGTTTTATAAAAATTAAATTTTAAATATTTATTTAACACTAGCAGAAGTACCTGACGTTGCATCGTTACTTGGGGGTAACACTTTTCTTTGCTTCAAACAGACAGAAAAAAAATTCTTCATTTTATTTCCTTCAACCCAGTTTTTAATAATAAATTTAAAAAGATCCTATCAAAAATTTAAAATTTCAGCCCTCTGTGATTGGTAGATATCCACAACGTTCATGCCAGAGAGACAAATAAACGCAGTTGATGTATTGTCTCTAGTCATTAATGATAAACAAAATATCTGTATTTAAAGAAAATTGAAATGTTGATATTGATTATACATCCCCTAGGCCCTTCCACAGAGCAGCAAAAACATTAATTTTGTCTTTGTTTTTGTTTACGATTTAAATTTATGAATATGATACTTGATATGACTACATCGGTAAATAAAAGGTAATTATGTTGTTCCAAGCTTTGCTAGTTATGTACACTTAACTGTACAATACCGAATTTTTGCTTACCTCCATGTTATTCACTTTAATGTACACAAGGCAGCAAAAAGCCAGCCCCCGAGCCACAGCTGGCTGTGGTATCAGTGATAGGGATTGTAGCGCATAGTTAGTCACTTATTTCCACACATTCATCAAAAATTCTGCCTCAAAATATGAGTGGAGAATGACCCTATGTATGTGACAATTCCTGGACGGCTCAGTGGTATAGCATTGTTGATATAAGCCAAGGATCCTGGGTTCATTTCTCGGGTTGAGATGTAATTTTCAAATTTATGAATAAATTAAAATACTTTGATCAAATTTGTATAAACTCATGATTCCCTGGGGTATTTTTCATTTCATAAGGTTAAGATTGTATGAACTCAAAAAACCCAAGAATTTGTTTAATTTTGACCCTTGGTTAAATAAGTTGTAGAATATAGTTAGTCCAAACAGGCTACTCCAAGATTTATTGCACTAAATAAGTAATTATGTATTAAATTGTTCTGTATTAGAAGATATTAAGAAACTTTACCTTTTAATCATTGACAGAACTTAGGTTCACTACTAAATTCTCTAGAGTTTTGTTGAATTTACTCCTTTATGAATTTTAAACTTCAATTTGCATATAAATCAAAAATTCAAATTTATATCTTAGTAAAATGATTAAAACATGAGGAATTATAAATATAATAGGAAATAGAAATTATAACTTTTGTTGTTATAATACTGTAATGATAATGTTTTGGACCCTTCTCATTTATTCAAAAAGTCATGGATGAAGTGTATTTTTCCTTAAAGAACTGAATGTAAATTTTCCTTATAATACTTAATTCATGGAGAATCATGCGTTTTTAGAAGTAATTATAATACAATACGTTCTACAACTTTCTTTCTTTAAAAAAAAACTTCCTTCGTTCTATTTGAAAATCAGGTGATATGCTGGTTGCCTTTACCCAATGGGAAGCTAGCCTTCGCAACATCGGGTTGACAGGAGTTCTCCCATTAGTTGGTTTTAACACTGTTGACAAGGGGATCAAGAAGCAAGGGGTAGGTCATATATAAGCAGATTGTGCATATAAATCCACACAGAAAACATATCACACAGAATTATAGCGAGAGAAAATCTTAGTCTGTAACAGCACTAGCTCTCCACATAATTTCATAAATGAACAAAAACTGTTATCATTTTAATGTCAATTTTATATTAGTTAAAGTGAATTAAACAAAATAAATAGTGCATAAACATTAATTTTTACTGATTTCAATTGAATTACATATAATCAGATCATAATATAGCTGTGTGATGGCAAGTATGCAATAAGGCATACACGCTTCATCATCATCATATAAAACTGTATCGTTACAATTACTGCCCAACCATGGGTAATGCACGGGTCCACATCCACATCTTCTTCATCTTCATCATCATCATCATCATCAGCAGCATCATCATCAGCAGCATCATCATCATCATCATCATTATCATATAAAAACAGGAATCACTATAATACATTCTTTATAACACTCAGTTAGCAGTTAAAGTAATTGTCCGGGGTCTAGTTGCAAAATTTGCCCCATAATAATGCTTGGGCCAAACCACCAATAGCAGTAATTACAGCTCTAAATCAAATTCCATTTCAAAATTTGAAGAAATACAAATTTTTTTAAAAATCTTGAATCCAAAATTTTCTTGGATCCTTGAATTTCAAATATCCTTGAGGATTTCAAGGGTCATATTTCTAAAAACATAATCTTTACTTATTTTTACAGAAAGTTTAGAAGACCCTCAATGCTGCGTTGTTGACATAGATGGGCTTGCGAGGAACCTAGCTAAATCCATTTTGTCTCGAGAATACTTGGAAGCGCGACATAACACAGTGGAAGATGATGGCTTGATTGGCTTGTTGAATCTTATGTCCAACGTTTTGAAGCACAATCCACCATTTAAGACAAGCAAGGAAGGGCACGAGTTTCTAACCCAGGTTTGAATTGTCATAGTTTCATTGTTTTCACTCTTATTATCAGTTTTCTTTCAATTCTTTTTTACTCTTAACACATAACTAGAGTTTCATGTTTATGGTAAAAAAAATTCATGAAATTGAAATATAATTTCGTGTTGTATTTAGTCATTTCTGTTGTGGTTTAATCAATACCTTCACAAATCGTTTACTCCTTTAATCCCCAACTGGAGATGAAGGATACGACTGTTCAAAAATATCAACAATTTTCTTTAGATTTCTTTAGTTTTTGTTAACTTGACACTGCACTTTTGCTCATTGCAGGTGTTTAACTTCTTGTTTGCGCTGCCGAATCCACGCAAACGCCATGTGCCCAAGTGCAAGTCACAGTTATCCCGCTCTTCCACTTATGATTTGTTAGTGGAGCTTGTAAAAGGTGCGGCAGAAAACTACAACCATTTGCACGAGAAGCTATTGAGTCAGCACAAACCAGGTAACTTACATACAAGGGACCCATTAAAATTGTATTTAATGTGAGGTGGAAGGGAATGCAAATTAAGGTCAGATTTTAATTGCAGTTTTTTTTAGTTAAAAAAATCTTTGGCAAAAACATATAAAAATGCTTCAGTATATACAAATAGTTTAGTTTCTACACAGAGTTATAATTTTAACAGTCCTTGAACTTCAAGGCAATTGAACAAAAACTTTTTAGATCAACATTTAAGAGATTGATTCATGTTCCAATGCACTAAGCCCATAATAGATATTCTATGATTGTTGAAATTGCTTTGTTTAGAAAACTAAACTAAACACGAGGGGTGTACAAAGTACACTTCTTTAATTTGAAACCAACTTTAATTGAATTCATGAAATATTTTCTAAGCTGAATTGAAATTAGAATATTTTTTGTTAATTGTTTTATGCTTGATAAAATATCATATCTATATATCTTTATACACTAAAATCAGTTAAATATTTTATTGCACAATTGTTTGTAAGATTTCATTCTGATTTGATAAATCAAGTTTTCATTACAACTACATCAAATTTTTTAGTATGACTATTAATTTGAAATTTACTTAATAGCTGAAAAGGGCAATAACTAGACATAAATTAAGTATTGCTTCACACACCCTTACTAAATACTACATTTACTGAAGCATTATTTTATTAATTGTGCCCAAAAATACATATTGTTATAAAACAGTAAAAATATGGATCCTTAGTCAATTCTAGAGAGTCACAATACTTATTTTATCAATTCTGATTCTTAAGTTCAGTCTCGATTACGATTCTTCAATATTTCCTATTTCATTCTTTTTCCATGCCACCAACCTTATATACATATACATTTTACAAAGTTTTAAAGCATATTATACATAATTAATAAAATAATTAGGAATTGCAATAGTAATTATGTAGTTGTATCTACAAATAAAGCCCCACCTAGTCATATATTTAATAATTATTAAAAAGTGTAATAAACAATAATTGTTGAAAACACCAGTCCTTAAAATTTACTAATTCGGGTCTTTAATTGAACCAAAACATATAGTAAATAACTGCAAATAAACTAAAATGAAAGATAATTGATTACTACTCATTCTGAATTTTATAATAAAGGAAATTGATAACACTAAAGAAAAAGGAAAAATGCAAATTTGATGAAGAAGACCCACTTAGGGAAAGAGGAAAAATGTGGGAAGAGTCCAATGCACAAAGGTAATTGGATTCTTCCCACGTTTCCTCTGTACCTAGGTGGGCTTTCTTCATCAAATTTACTCTTAGTAGTTTATTTCCTTTTTCTTTAGTTTTATCATTTTCCTTTATTATAAAATTATTTAGCCATTTGGCCACCTCATTTTGAATCATTCTGAATTTTGCTATCCTGCTTATTTTTCAGCAATT
Organism: Timema genevievae; assembly: GCA_902155825.1. Taxonomy (NCBI): domain Eukaryota; kingdom Metazoa; phylum Arthropoda; class Insecta; order Phasmatodea; family Timematidae; genus Timema; species Timema genevievae. The sequence continues at coordinate 17,345 of CABFWO010003455.1, forward strand.
TCATTGAGAGCTATGAATCTAGAATCTCAATATAAAGATGGATACTCGATTCTCTCGATACCAATAATAATCAAGGGTATCAAAGAATCGAGTTTGACATCCCTATTCAATTCACTTTCACTCCACCTTAAAGTTTTCTAATTTTCATAGTATTGCTGTGCACATATAAAAACCATTTCTCATATATGTTTAGTTTTAACTTGAATGTATATAGTTTGTGTTTGAGAGCAGAAAACAAGTTGATAAAAATGTGTGCTTACATAAGGCCCGCAATCACCATACCCATGGGACTACTGGCCCCATGAAGACGGCCGTTCGGACTGTGGCTATGTAGGCCTGACCAACCTCGGGGCCACTTGTTACATGGCTTCATGCATGCAACACCTCTACATGATGCCCCAGGCCCGCACGTCCATCTTGAGGGCCAAGTGTGACAATAATAGTAAACATGAACAAACACTTCGGGAACTGCAGAGGATGTTTGCTTACCTTCTGGTCAGTTCACTTAGAGTTGACACTTTAGGGGGATTGAGTGTGTTGTATCAAGTGATTTAGACTTAGATTTACATTCCCAGCCTGTGGCCTGGGTCAGTTTTTTAAGCTTTCTCTAAGAATTATTTTACTTTATATACACACAACTTTTTTTTTTTACAAATAAATTGGGAAATGACACTTGAACATGGAAATCTAACTCGGAACTTTGGCTTAGTGCGCCATTGCTCTATCACTGAGCTATCAGGGAATTGTCTTGTACTCAGGGTCATTCTTTACTCATATTTTAAGGCAGAGTCTATGATGGATATGTGGATATAATCTTCTACTAAGAGCTATCAATGATATCACAGCAGCCATTGACTTGGTTGTGGCTGCATGCTGCTAATAGTACTATTGAACTGAACTTTTTTAAGTAGGAATAGACTGGAATGACATGTTTACTGCAGGACTGGAATGGGATGGGAAAGAGTCAAAATATCAAAATTGGGAACAGGAAGTGATAATCTTAGAATAAAAATATATTTTGATCATTGTTCACAAGTCATTGACCTTGTAATTGACTATGCAAAGCCATCTTTTCTGTGTACACTATTAAATACTTTTCTCTTACTCAAACAAGATTTCTCACTCTATAGCACCCACCCACACACACAAACTGTGTATTTACGAGTGCTTTAGCCACCAGACACCCCCAGTTTGCTATAGAACAGAGAAGGTTGTCTACAAAAGAGATTAACAGTAATGAGTCAGCAGTACCTGCTGGAACAACACGCGTGCTTTGTTTCTACCCAAAACTTTACAGCAAATAGCCAATCCTCCCTACGGCAAGGGGTAGATTTCCTACCTTTTCCATGGCATTCGGGTTCCTGTCCACCTTTAATTTTTAGGCTCGAGCTTATTTGTTAAATTTACATCTCGGTTAAAATACATTTAATACTTTAAATTATGAGGTGTATTTAGAAACTAAGTATCATTTGTCTATTTAAAAAAAAGACACTTTAGTTTTAAACAATTTTATTGTTACAATAAAGGCCATAACTTAAACTACTTTTCCACATAGTTTCACCAATATTAAAATATTTGCTATAGCGCGGCATCGATTACTGAATACCATCTTCATAAAATGAAGCCACCTTTAAAGACAGCCACTGTTGCACAGTTCTTTTGACTTTGCCATCGTCATTTAGCGCTGATCGGCAAGGAACCACTTCATATGCAGGAAGAGTTGAAAATCCTTAGGCACTAAGTTTGGATTGAAGGGAGGAAGAATCATTTGTTCCCAGCCAAATGATGTGATGAACTCTTGGTCTCGATCAGCAGCGTGTGGCCTAGCATTATCATGAAGCAACACAACACTGCGAATGAGCATGCCTTACCTTTGGTTTTGGAACACGCGACACAATTTCTTTGAGGTCTCACAAAAGGATACAGTGTTTATTGTTGTGGAATTAAATCAACAAGCAAAACACCCTTTCTATTCCTAAAAACAGCGCACACAATTTTTTGTGTTGAAATTGTATGCTTGAATTTTTGCTTTTTTGGAGATGTGGTATGCCTGCACTTTATGGAGTGCTGTTTTGATTCCAGTGTAATGTGAGACACCCATGTCTCATCACCAGTAATGATGTGGCTTAGAAAATCATCACCTTCATCACTGTACCGTGTGAGAGAATTCAAAGCACTGCTAAGTCATTCGTTTTTGTGCACCTTAAAAAAGAGCATTTTTGGCACCCAACATGAGCATAACCCCTAATAACTTAAAACTATCTGTCACAAGTTCTTGAAATTTATAGAAATTCACAAGAAATTAACAAAATCATAAACCGTCGGTTTTCACAAATCTTTTCATTGATTTTCTAGACACCAAGTCATAATTAATGACAGATGGCCACCCACTCCATGCTTCATCATGCACGTTTTCACATTATTCGTTAAATTGTCTAACCCATTTTCTCACCATTCCATCACTCATTATTGTCACCGTATACTTCACTAATATAAAAAACTGACCCAGCCCATGGGCTGGAAACAATAATGGCTATAAAAAAAATTCACTAACCTGCCAATAAATTATGGCTGGTTTCACATTTCTTGCATTCAAAAAACAGATAGCAAAACATATTTCACAATCAGCTGGTCCTTTAATTGTAGGGGTGGTCAGGCACCCGAAATTTTGGGCAATAAATAAGGCATCTAATAAATCCCAGATTGGGGGGCAAGTGTTTTTTATGCCTGTAATTTGATTGGGCATCTCAATAACTTGCTAAGTATATGTTAGCACAAACCTCTAATTCAAACTTTGAAAAAAATAGTGTTTAACTGTTATTCGTAGTTGAATTATTTCGATTTAACTAATATTAAACAAAGATAAGTATTATTTTTTATTATTTCGTAAATGTATTATTATGTTTGCTTTCAACAAAACTACGATAACGTTTCTCACAGGTTACAAGTCTACAACATAGCAAAAGCAAGATTCCTACGATTCGATTTTCTCTGTCAATGCCAACATCATAACAAACTCAACATTTCCATATTGATTTAGGCCTTATGCTTGTGAAAACTTAATTTAAATTAGTTTTCTTTACATTTCTTTAATTTATTATTACTAGCCAGATTTGTTAGGTTATAAATAGAAAAGTAGGCATCAAATGAACATTAAATAAGAAACGACCAATTTGCTCCAAGTAAATACGTTTTTGATTTCAATTCATGTATGTTCCAAGTTTCATGCACACTGTATCCTTTCAATTTTTTTAATATCTATTTGCAGCTATGTAGTTAATAAATCATAAATTGTGCTATAAAGTACATACATACTATTTATTAAATGGTAAATACTAAATAACATTCAATTTAACTTCACTTTAAAAAAATGTTTTATTCTGCTCCATGTGTTTAAAACTTCAAATATTTGTCTTTTAGTTAAATAATTTCGTTTGTGAATGTTTATTAATAGTGTTATTTAAAATTTATACAAATTTAAGTGAAAATGAAGCTAATATGTCAGACAAAGAAATGGCTGATGAGCCTTATACCTCAACTAAACTTGCAGGCAAGCTGTAGCAGTATTTCTACAGAAACTACAGCAAATCCACAAAATAGGTCTAGTGATGTTTATCAGGAAGGAAATTCCAGTAACACTATTATTTGGAAATTTTTCACCAAAATAACTAAAGACTATACTAAATGCAACAAATTTAATGTTTCAATCAAGGTTCTTCATTGTAACACTACTAGTCTTGACAGGCATTTCAAAAAACATCCCATTATTGAGCATGAATTTACTACTTTGCAAAAAAAGAGAAAGAAAGTCGCTGCAAGTGATGGGCTGACAATGCTGCCTGCTTTCCATCACACAAACCTTTAGTTTTGAAATACTTACCCATCCTTGCCACTCAAGTGGCAAGCGAATGGGTTTTTTCAAGTGCTGTAAACGTGTGTACTAGACGAAGGAAGCTATTGCTCGAAGAAAATGTAGAGGAACTGGTTATGCTCCAACAGAACTTCCACAAAGCAAAGCAAAATCTGCTCTAGTATTAACTATAAATTCTTGGGCATAAGCTAACCATTTTAATTTTAATCAAATGTGACTGGTTTAACTTGTAATTTGAAATTTAATAGGCCGTAATTTGAATTTAATAGGCCTGTGACAAAGTTGTTTCTATCTTTTTTGTGTGAACTGTGTTCTTCTTTTCATTGTAAAAGCTATATTGTGTTCGTCCCTTTTATATGTTTCTATCCACCTTTCCTGTACCTTCTTCCAAATATAATACAATATTACTTTATTGTGATACTTATCATTTCATTTAGACTTTACTTGTTTGAAATTGTGTGGATCTAAAAATTGGTGATTGGTTGATTGCATCTTGTTGACACTAAGTAAATGATATGTTCAATAAAATTATTACTAAATTGGAGATTTGGTATCAACAAATAGGAGCCACACTCCATTTCATTCGTGATCATTATTACTACTCACACTCTTTCACGTTGATCAAAGATACCCTCCTAAATAATAATTAATATTGTATTACTTGGTAAAGATATATAAATTAAGGGGCCTTTGGTTTGATTTCTGAGTAATGATTTGCATTTTCAACATAAATTTGAATTAAATTGACAATTAGGGGATAAAAATTACAAACTAGATAATTATTTTAGTATAAGATGAGCCACTATCTTTAATAAGAGATGTTTTGAATCCACTACTTTACAAACACAATTTTTCATTTTACTTATGAATCTTGAATCTGAATCATACATAGCTAACATGAAGAGGTTTGCTTTAGTTTGATATATAAATGTTTAGGTTGTTATATGTATATGATGTTGATTTAGGAAAGTGAAAGGAAAGCTTACAATCCTCGCAGTTTTTGCAAGGTGTACACTATGGACCACCAACCTCTGAACACAGGAGAACAGAAGGACATGGCCGAGTTCTTCATTGACTTGGTTTCAAAACTTGAAGAAATGACACCTGAGCTGAAAAAGCTAGTCAAGACATTGTTTGGCGGCGTCATTAGCAATAACGTTGTGTCTCTGGTATGTTATTCTTCTGAGCTTGGGTTTTTACTATAGTACAAAGTAAGATACAGAAGAGAGAGATGGGATTGTATAAAACCAACGCAGTTTACACTGCTGTCACTGGGCAAAGAGGCGGTTGTTACCTCTTTGCAGTATATATTGTGAACCAGGGATTAAGTATAGTAGATTTTCTTCAAGTGGCAGTGTTGACAGCATTGTAACGTGTGAACTGTGTCACTCTCTTTTTTATATTTTATTTCATTGTCATTTTACTTATAAAGCCCGATTCTTAGTTTTAATTGAAAGGAAAACATGATAAAAATAAGAGATTAACCTTTTTTCTTTAATTCTGATTGTTTTTACATTAATTCTTATGTTAATAAAATAGAAATAGTAACAAAATAACACATTTTGGATTTGATTTGAATCCACATGAAGGGTACAGAGGAAGGAAAGTCACACTACACACATTTTCTAGTACAAAAACGTATATAATATCTCAAACCTCAGAAAGACCCCAGCAAATACTTTTTTTTAAACTAAATTATATGGCAGAGACCTCTTTTAACCTTAACCTAAAATGCATGAGAAATGTTTCATGATTGTATAACAGATGGCAGCACTAAATGAATTTATTTTAAAATTGGACTTTTCCCCTGTACCCCCCACATAAATTAAAGTTCTAAATTTACTGTCTGCATTGGTGTTAGGTCGATTCCACTATTTTACAAATCCAGATCTTGAATTTAAATCTCAAATTTACCTTTGAATCTCAACTCTGAATTTAAATTTTGGAAAAGTTTATGAACATAGAAAGAAATATACACATAATATATAATAATACAAATAATACAAATAGTAACTAAATGTTAATTCTTGGTTTTTAAGTTTATCCTATAGTTATAATTGGTTTTCAACCACCAATAAGCAGTATTTGAGCTCTAAAACAAACATCACTTAAAAAGTTGTTTTTTTTTAAATTCCTTTTACTGATTTGAGTCTTGGATTCAAAATTTTGTCGAATCCTCGAATTTCCAATATCCTTAAGGACTCGAGGCTCCCATCACTAATCATAATAACCCTGAGGAATGTTATTTGAATTCTTGAATATCATTTAGGTTTGAAAGGATCCATCCCTAATTATTTAATTTGTGCTTCAGGATTGTGACCATGTTAGCCGCACCCTTGAGGAGTTTTACACAGTGCGTTGTCAAGTGGCAGACATGAGGAACCTCTATGAGTCCCTGAACGAAGTGACTGTGAAAGACACTCTTGAGGGCGACAACATGTACACCTGCTCGCAATGCGGCAAGAAGGTCAGGGCCGAGAAAAGGTGAGCTCCATATGAGACTAGCAGATGTACCCAGCATTTCCCTGGGCGACGCTTTTATTTTCTTCAAACAGGCAGAAAAAAAATCTTTATTTTATTTCCTCCAACCCAGTTTTTAATAAAAAAAAAGTTTAGTCAAAAATTTAAAATTCCAGCTTTAAGGTGCACATTTTTGTGCACAGGCCCTAATATAATTGTAAAATTTCAGCCCTCTATGTGTAGTACGTATCGTGCAATGCTCATGACAGACACACAAATAAACTCGTTATTTTATTCATTTAGATATCTGATAACTAGAGACACTGACACTTCGCGAGACATATTTTTGCGAACTTATACTTAACAAGCTAAAATACTATCTTAACATATTTAAAGTGTATTGGAATATATTTTTAAATGTATTGTACATATGCAAAATAAAATAAAACATAACTAAATTTTATTGTAAAATTGACTTGCTGGCCCTCTAAAATAGTGATCCATTTTGTTAATTTAATTATCAATCAACAATATAAAAACTATACAAATATTTCATAATAGCATATTTATATTCTTTGCTGTTTTTGAATGAAATCAGAAAAAAAAAATATCAACTTCATTATTTCAGTTTTCTTCTTAATATTCCGAGAACCAACAGAAGTTCCCCTCAACCAAAGACAGTTGGTAAAAGAAGTAAAATAAAGATTTTAACTGGTTATTTTAACACTCAAATTGTGACCAAAATCGACTATTTAAAGATAAGGAAGACTATATAATTATATTTGCTATTCACAGCATTATTCACTTAAATTTTAGTTAATTTGGTGACCCGGTGGTCTAGATGTCAGATTTCTGTGCTGGGGGTCTGAGGTTCAATCCTCGGTCCTGGCACAGATTTATCTGATTGCCAAACCTTTCCTTCACCTCTGACAAGACGTGTATTAATCACAACTTGTGAATGTGAGGAATGCCAGGCCTCCACCGTGGTTCGGATCTCACGTTAAACTGTAGGTCCTCCATTTCATCTCACAATCACCCTACCATTACACATTAGCGTAAGTGCGTAAAACCCGAACGGGTAGTAAGACGCGGTGCTAATAATAATAATAATAATTAGTTAATTTGTTGTCATTTTTAGCTGAAGAAAACATTTCATTTACCAACTTTTTACACAGAAATACAAATGTTAATTTAACAAAATCCACTAATTTTATGTACCACAAATCAGGGTATTTACTTAAAACTACTGTCAGGGCTGGTGGTAGAACAGTATGTTTGTTCATAGCATCAAGCTTAGAGTGTTAAACCAGGTGGCTAAACTGATGCATACTTTTTAGTTGTTTGTTTTATTTTATTTTCAAAATACAACACAATATCAATTACAAGATTAAAACTTCTCAACCCAAATAAACTTTTTTTTATATAAATATGTATCTTCTAGTTGAATCTATTACTAAAAATAGTTCTTGTCTTCAGTAGTTTAAGGATCTTTGGCTCTGACAATTAAAAATAATATATAAAGTGTTTTATTAAATAATTGTTTGCAATAGTTCATTGTATGCTTATAATTTATATTATCACCAAAACAATTCAATTACTTTATAACACTCATATAAATATTAATACATAGTGTACACTTCATTTTTCATGAAGGGTAAATGGATGTCCCTATCTTTTAAGCCATGCCTTAATGGAACAATTTAAGGTAAACTTGCTGCATTTAAGGATAAACGAAGGGTACTTAGCTCAGAATGGCAATAATTGAACATTAATTATTATTTTGTGTGTTAATATTTGTAAGCTAGAACTTTTTGAAAGAGAAGTCAAAGTTTTTGAAGCTTGGCGCACCCCTTATGTCATCTACATATTCAAATACTTATGAAGTATTTTAATTTTCTATCCTTTTCTAAGTCACTAAAAGCCATTTTATTTCCATTAAACAACGGCTTTTTCGAAGTAGAACATGAAGTACCATACTAACAATTTATTTTCTTTTTTTTCCTGAAATGTGTTGCAGAGCTTGTTTCAAGAAGCTGCCCCACATTCTATGTTTCAACACAATGCGTTATACGTTCAATATGGTCACAATGCTGAAAGAGAAAGTAAACACTCATTTTTCCTTTCCTCTCCGCCTCGATATGTCTGGCTATGTTGAGAAACAGCTTATGCCTCACAGATACCAAGGTAGGTAGACCTATACTTATTTTCCATATTTATAATATGTATAAACAATAACCTTCCCATTTATTTCAACTAAAAGATAAATATATCAGTAATCTAGTGATAAATTAGTAGGGGCGTGCAAATATTTGAAATTTCGAATACTTGATAGCCGAATATTCTATTCGAAACTCCGAGTAGAAAGCAATAGAAGGTGGCCTGCATAAAGGTTGGACGAAGGCGGTGGTGGTTTTATAACTGCGGAAGAGACAAACGGCTGGGAGCCATGTGTCTACTAGTGAAAGTGTTTGCTAAGAAACATTTAATATAAATAGCTACTCTACCATATTTCATGGCTCGTGAAAATGAAGGGGGAAAGGAGGGAGGGAATATTGCAAGGTCAACCATTTGAGTGCGCCTGTTAGTTTGTTGTTAACTGTTAGCGGGACAGGAAGGCGACCCAGACGGAATAGAGATTAAAATGGATGTCAAGTCTAGAGAACATTTAAAGGGGTCAAGAACTAATTTTATCATTCATTACTGTTGTGTTATTTTAGTAAATTTATTGTTGCATGATATGAAAGTGGGAGAGGTATGAGAGAGACTAGTAATAACATTCAGTATACAGTCGATCCCTGTAATGGATGGAGTGAATGTGTCGCTTTGTGTATACATTTTGGTGGGCTTGGCAGACTGATGTGCAATAGTACCTTCTGGTTCAGTGAGGAAATCAACAGAAAAATACCGCACTCCTAATTTACCTACTAAACCTTTTCAGTGCTGCCTAGGTTTTCAGCTGAATTTTTTAGGATCCAACCAAACTTTGGGTTGAGTACTAATCAACAAACAAACAATAGTAGGCCTTGCATATTAGAAAATGAGAACTACACTTTGAAATAATAATAATAATAATGTTTTAAGCTAAAGAGATATAGTCTCTACACTGCCCAGTTAAACATTCACCATGCAATTTTTAAATTTCTTTCAAAAATCTATAATAAAATTTAAAAAAAATGACTTAGGTGAAACCCGTTGTCTAAAAAACTGGATCAAAAGTTCCTTATTAATACCAGCTCAAATAACAATGTTTTGAAGTAATTTTTTGCATTTTGCATATTTATTTATAAAACGACATATTCAATAGGAATTTACAATTTTAAATTATCAAAAATGTAAGAAAAATCCACTATTCGATTTGTACTATTCAGTATTTGTTCAAAATTTTTATATTTGATTCGATAAAGAATCCTTTTTGCTATGGGTGGTCGGGCACCAAATATTTGTATCGGGTGGGCATTCAAAATTAAACTCTGGCACGGGCAAATTCGGGCGGGCATTTCATTTTGCAAACAACTTTGTCACAGGCCTTTACAATTTCAAATTAAAAGTTTAACAATTTAATTTAATTTAAAAAAAAAGATAGAAACAACTTTTTCACAGACGTATTACATTTAAAATTACAAGTTAAAACAGTCACAAAATGCAAAATGGCTGTTTCCTATTTAATGTTCATTTGATGCATACTTTTCTATTTATATCCTAACAAATCTGGCTAATAATAATAGATTAAAGAAATGTAAAGAAAACTAATTTAAATTAAATTTTCGCAAGCACAAGGCCTAAAAATCTCAATATGGAAATGTTGAGTTTGTTATGATGTTGGCATTGACAGAGAAAAGTAAATCGTAGGAATCTTGCTTTTGCTATGTTGTACACTTGTAACCCGTGAGAAACGTTACTGTAGTTTTGTTGAAAGGAAACATAATAATAAATTTACGAAATAATAAAAAAAATACTTATCTTTGTTTAATATTAGTTGAATTGAAATAATTCAACTATGAATATCAGTTAGACACTATTTCTTTTCAAAGTTTGAATTGAGAGGTTAGTGCTAACATGGTATTATATACTTACAAAGTTCTTGAGATGCCCGATTTATTGCCTAACATTTCGGGATTTTAGATGCCCGATTTATTGGCTGAAATTTCCGGTGCCCGACCACTCCTACTATTCATACACTCCTATAAATGAGAAGCTTATGGGAACTTGGTCATGAAAAGATTAAAATTTAACAAGTTCATACAATTTAAATGCATATGTAATGGTAATATATTTTTTGCACCGGGAAAATGGACAAAAACTCTGGTTTGGTTTAGGGTATGGAAAATCAATATACATTTTTCAATCTTTTAGAATTTCTGAAAAGAATATGTAAACATAAAAATTAATTTATTATTTATTATTAATTTTTAAATTGTAAGCTTTCTATCATCATCATCATCATCATCATGATGAACATTTTCCAGCCACTGACCAGGCTTGTTTTGAACTTAAGCCTCTTCAACGTATCCTTTCTCATAACCACCTCTCCTCCTCCACCCTGATCTAGTCCCCTTCTCTCCCCTACACTCCCTTCAATCACCTGTCTCTTGGTCTTCCTCTTGGTCTCTTGCCCCCTACTTTACTATTCAACATCTTTGGTTTCCTCTCCTCTTCCATTCTCTTCACATGGTTGCAACACCCTAGTTGTGATTTCTCTATCCTCTCCTGTACTGGTTCACCCTTAACTATCTCTTTCACCCTCTCATTCCTGATATTATCCATTCTTGTCGCGCCTGTAATACTTCTCAGAAATTTCATCTCACAAACCTGAATGCTTCGATCCCGCTTCTTCGTTACCCACGTATGTCGATATTGATACACAGTATGTCTTGTAGATCACTCCTTTACATTTCCTGGACATATTTACATATGAAAACTAAATAATATTTTGTTTAATGTTGGCATTTTCTCTGATTCAAACGAGGTCCCACTCACACCCAAATTAATTCAATCCCCTAGACTCTAGGAAAGGTCAGAAACATATTACGTCTCACGGCCCAAGGACTTGTGTCGGTTCGTGTAAAAAGTTCACTTGCTGGCTAAAAATATCCATTAACAATTATTATCTCTCTAAGGAAACCCTCTTTTTACTTTTTGATGTTTATATTTCGAAGAATATATTGTGTTTAGTTTAAATAAGAGTACATCAATGCTATAGCGCTAATCTATCCAGGAATCATCCCATCCTCATGAATATTCTCTCACTCTAAGGCTGAGTCTGTGAACTAATCAAATTAATTTAATTGTGGTCTCCTCCATATTTTCCATATGGTCAGTGCCATAATTACAATGAATTGCAACCTGTGTGTTGATATTAATTGAAATTACAATATTGTATTGCGTACTTGTCAGCATAACACCCCTTCCTAGTCTCAGATGGATGTGGTATATGTTAGCTCACAATTACTATTGTTAATTCAAATGTAGCTAATGATTCCACATGTCCATCACACACTGTGCCTTAAACTATGAGTCAAGAATGACCCAGGGTACGGAACAAAGCCTGGATAGTTCAGTAGTAGAGCATTGGCGGCGCTAAGTTAAAGGTCCCGGGTTCAATTCCTGTGTACAGGTATCATTTTTGTATTTAATTCAAATTAATTGAAATTGTGTTCCCCTTCATATAGACAGTGCCGTAATTACAATGGTTTTCCATCTGTGTTGATTCCAGAGGAGAAGAGGAAGTCTCAGCTAAGAAAGTCTGAGCTTGCTAAGGAAGGGAAGGAGGAAGGGGAGGATGGAAGTGGTGACGCAGGCAAGAGTGTGGAGGAGAAGGAGGCATACGAGGACTCGGACTCTGAGGATTTTAATGAGTGCTACGAGTATGACCTGATAGGAGTGACAGTGCATACGGGCACGGCAGATGGGGGCCACTACTACAGTTTCATCAGGGACCGTACCACTAACAACAGGGACACATGGTTCTTGTTTAACGACGCAGAGGTCAAGCCTTTCGACCCCAACCAGATTGCCGCCGAGTGTTTTGGAGGAGAGATGACGGTGAGAGACTGGGGTTTGCATACAACCAGGACAGAAATTCCAACTGAACACCTTGCGGCTCATCAAAGTCCACGATAAAACTTCTTTATATTAAGACTGTGCAGATTTGTTATTTAAAATCTAATTATAAATATAACCAAGATTCATATTTAATTCAAGTTTCAGAATCTTAATATTAGAAATATCAAATCCAATTCAAAATTCAAAATCCATATAGTGTCAGATTTGTATTCACTTACATGATATTCAAAATTCGAATACAACCTTTCATTAATTTTTGACTTTTTGTGCATATTAAAATTAGGGTTCTTTGAGCACCAATTTTTTTCATTCAAGTTGATCTCAAGCGGGCTTTCAATGAAGCTCTTAAGTATAAAGTGAAAATTTGGTTTGGTAAAAATATAATTTTAAAACTTAATTATTATATGTATGAAAAAAGTGCATTGAGCAAAAACATTTAGTAATAAATAAAATGATAGAATATTAGGAAAAAGGTAGAGCTCACATAAAACACATATTTACACACACTTTAATATTTCGATGCTATTATAGCATCTTCCTCAGGAAGTAGTAGTAATAAGACTGAATAGAAATCTTCTGGTACACCCTAAAGTCAAAAGTGAAAATGACACAACCTTCATTCAACCACAACAAGGCTCTCGACCTTGCAACAAAACAGCTTTCAAAATCTGCCAAATACATCATCCAGCAGCCACTTTCTCCAGCAACATCACCAACTCCACCTATACCATCAAAGGCAGTCACACATGTGAGTCCAGTAACCTAATTTACCAATTAGAATGCCAACAATGTACTGCACAATATGTTGGCCTCACCACTGAAACTCTCCGTAAGCGAATGAATGGACACCGCCATGACACTAAAATTAAGAATCCAGAAAAACCAGTTTCAGCACACGCCACCAATCATAACCTCAACTTTGAGAACTGCTACACTGTCAAGGTGTTAAAATCATTCCACAAGACACAATGTAATATGTCTCAGTTAAGAAGATGGGAACTGGCACATCAATGGATCACAAAGTCTAGAAAACCACCCAACCTAAATATTCGCTAATTTCAACCCAGAGGCTACACTAGCACCACCTACCATCCATAGAGTAATAGAGAATCATTCAGTGAATTTCAACTCCACCAGAGAAGTTTTCATCCCTACCAATCAAGTTGGCATCACTGAAGACAGCATCCTGTTTAGTCTAATTACTGCTACTTCCTGAGGAAGATGCTATAATAGCATCGAAATATTGAAGTGTGTGTAAATATGTGTTAGTGTTTCTACTTTTATTTGTGCTCTACCTTTTCCTAATATTCTATCATTTTATATATTACTAAAAAACTTAATTATTGAGATAAAAACATATATATTAAATTTAATAAAAAAATGTGTTTTAATGAATTATTTATATTTGATTATAAATTTTCACCATTTACAAGCTGCGCACCCAAATTTGTTTTAAGTTATTGAAGTGATAAATATAAAAATGTATTTAATATTCATACAACATTGGAAATTAATAAAAATAGAGAAATATTAACTAATTAAGTTAAAATAGAGTTTATCATTCCTTATTCTTTATCACTTTTCACTATTGTATAATCATTCAGCCAATGAGATTCCTCATTGTCAAACATAAAAATATATTTTAGATCAATAATATCAGCGTCTCTCAGACTCTCATTTTAAGTGTTCATTTAAATATCACATTAGCTAAAAATATAATTTTGACCTGAATAGGAAACACTTTAAGAATGTCATAGCTCATATGTAAATACATAGGGTAAATCATGTTTTTGAAATTGTCCTTAGAGTAAAACCTATGATTCTGTGACGGACAAGTTCATGGACTTCAGTTTTGAAAAGACGAACAGTGCTTACATGCTTTTCTACGAGTGGTGCAGCCGCGGAGGAGAGCAGCGGGGATCCCGGGAGGAAGCTGTTGTTGAGCTGCCTGTCGAGTGTAAACAGGGCTCTGTCTCGACATTCGAGCTGAGTAAGGAGCTAGAAGACTGGATTTGGCAGGATAACATGCATTTCCTTAAGGATAAAAACATCTTTGAGCACACCTACTTCAAGTGAGTCGAGTGAGGGGTGTGATTTTGCCCCAGACTAGATACATTTTTTTTAATTTAGCTTTTTTAAGGAAAACCTATTCACTTTTTGAAATACATTTTGTTATATACAAGCAAAGAAAAAATGACCCCAAACGGTTATTTTAAATTTAACGTTGAAAAGAAGCTAGAAGCCTACACTCTTAGTAAAAAACTGTAGGCGTCAAAACTTACTATTAAAAACACAACCAAACACATAACCACTATGAAATTTTTGGGATACATCATTCCCCTTCTTCAACAGAAGATAGCAAGTAAAACACCAACTCGACTACGGCAGCATGGCTAGAGATCATGATCACTCATATATTATTGTTAACTTTTCCTTGATTTCTTTCCCTTGGATTTTGTAGTTGCCTGTTCAAACTTGTGTTTTTACTCTTGGTAGTTGGATAGAATATTGTATTTATATATAAACAACTAACTGGTGTGGATAGGCCTACTGGATGAGATTTATTGATGACATCTTCATAATTTGGTCAGATTCATAAACTAATTTATTACAGTTCCTGAACAGGTTAAATAACCGTAGTACTCTCGGATTCACCTGGATTATTTCATGCCGTGCCATATTCTTAGATCTGGAACTAAACCTTCATGAGGGAAACATAAACACCACAGTCCTCACCAAAGCCATCAACCATCAATAATATCTTCTTTTTCAAAGCAACCACGCACAACACAACACAGTCTACAATATCGCACCCGCCTCGGTGGCGTAGTTGGCTAACGCACCAGTCGTGTTGAGCCAGACCACCGAGGACGGGGAGATCGAGGTTCGAATCTCGGTCGGGTGAACTGGGGGTGGTTTTTCCTAAATGGTTTTCCACTCTCCCTCCACGCAAATGCGGTTTCACTTCCTATATATTCAACCTTCCCAATTCCTAATCCATTAGTGTAATTAGTACTTAAGCGTATAACCCGAACGGGTAGTAAGACGCAGTGCTAAATAATAATAATAATAATAATAATAATAATAATACAATATCGCACCTATCACACAAAATCTTCTAAATAGTTCTCTGAGAATCACCCC
>CABFWO010003455.1:40753-86881 GCA_902155825.1 Timema genevievae
CCCCCCCCCCAAAGAAATAGCCTTTATTTTTATTTTTTATTTTTTTAGTAGTTTTGGTTATGAATATTGTTTTTCAATATTTCACTTTACACTACAAAATTAAATTATAAATGGTGTTCATTATAATGTATCTCTATAAGGAAAACCTCTTTTCGCTTTATGAGGTAATTGTATTATATTTGGAAGAAGGTATAGAATAGAATGAAACCTAGGTCAGGGTATTGGGCAGTGACGATCGATTTTCTTTAAGAGCCATCCAATACCTCTTTGTCCAATGACAGCAATGTAAAGTGTGAACTGTGATCTTTTCATTGTAAAAGCCATATTGTGTTTGGCCCCCTTTTATGTGTTTCTATCCACCTTTCTTATACCTTCTTCCAAATATAATATAAATTGTGTTCATTGTAACTACCTATCACTATTTTATTAATTGCATTTAAAATGTGTATGAGCTATATCTCGAGTGTTTGACTGAACTATAAGACAATCTAAAGCAACCACTAGTTCAAATGTCAAAAAGGAACTCTATAAACTATATATTTACTTTAATAAACATAATTTACATTTTTTACTTTTAAAGGACATTTTCTTATCTCGTTCTCATGTCTCGATACTTTTTTATATTCCCATCTCGAGATCGTATCGAATTAAAAAAATATTTCTCGCACATCCCTAAATAAAAGCAATCATGGCCTATATATAGACAGAGAAGAGTTACAGCAGATATTCTTGTTGTTGAAGACATTGCTACACCTTTTATTTGCACTGTCGTTTACAATTCTTTATTTCTTGCTTATACAGCTTTCTTGATTATGTCCATATCCTCACAGTGTACTTTGAAAGAAGCTGATCCTACAATTGGTACAGCTCATATAGTTCACTAGTGCTCTAAAGGATAATGCTTTAACACATCTCTATTGGGCTGCAAGAAGTTAAATGGAAGAACTAGAGAATGCTGGTTTATTGACTCTCTAGGTTTCAAAGTCAATGTTTTTACTATGCAACTTTCTCAAAGGTGTGAAATGATGCTGTAAAAGATAAAGCTTTTTTTAAAATGTAATTATCTTTGAAATAAGGGAATACCTACCAATAGTTTGAGCTTCTCTGTTATCCTATTTCTTATCTTGTTCTAGATGGAGCATGGTGCAAAGGCTCATCTGAAACATCTTAGTGAATATTTTGCATTCCTGAACGAATTCAGCAAAATGGGGGAAGAGGAGAGTCAGTTTCTTATATCTGTCCACGCCATCTCTTCCATGGTTAATTTTTATCTCGGACAAAAAGCCCAGGACTATGTGAGTATTGTCTTATATTTGACTGGCGATGGTGGCTGTGTGAACCAGTTTGGCTGCTGACCTGAGACGCAGGGACGCTACCCTAACAGATAAAATAGAAATACATAGGCATGCATAATGTCCACACTGCAGTAGTGTTGTGGAACCAATCATTACTATTACTTAGTTACGACCACAATAGACTAAAAAGGAGGAGGGCGATAACTAAGGAATTAATTATAAAAAAAAGGTGAAACATTTGCAAAATTAAGAAATATTTGAATTATTTATTCAAAGTAACAAAGAGTGTTAAAACAACAAGTTGCATGTTCTTACAAATCAAACTGAAGTGTGTTGGAAAACAAATAAATCATGGCAATTTATTTCATGCGCAGTACGTTACAAAAAATTTAAGGTATATAATTATATTATATAAACTTGTCTAGAAGAGACCAATGAAATAAACAAAATTGTTGATATTATATAAAGAAACTATTCTAAATGATATACAAGCTTCTAATTCACCACAGTGAATTAAGATCAAACAAAATTAGGATCATAAGTTTAGATTACTAAAAATTACAAAAATTGCAAAGAGCTTAATGAGCCTCTTTTAAATGGTTTGCAACGTGTCTGATTCACACCTGTGATTACAGACAAAACAGTTTTAAATTTAAATATTGCACCAGATATTTACTTAAAGCACAAAGGTTTTACTTCCCGACTAAATTCAAACCTTCGCGGAACCATTACCCTCGTTAATTTTTAAAGAAATAAACAAGATTCCCACATTTAAATTTCTAACAGAAATTTAAAGTTACGTTAGAAAACTTGTAAATTTTGCCTAAATGAATTGGCGAATATTAAAGTCAAAACCATATTAATAAACAAAAATAAGTTACTTTAACATTAACTTCAAAGAAAAGAAGTCTACAAAAAAACCAAATAAAGAAACATTGCCAACTTAAAGAATTTAAGTTATAACTGATAGCAAAAAAATCTAATATTGACCCTAACATTGCAGACAGAAAAAGAACCAAGAAAAGTGGCTACCTATTTAAACCGTGAAAATAAAAAGATACTAGCGCCCATGAGGCAACAGGAAAATTTAAGTGCTCCATAATAGAATTTACGTTCAGAAATAAAAAGTATTTAGATTCAAACAACGATATTAATATCAGCCATCCTGGCTAGATACCGTCCTAGTCCTGAAGAGGACTTCTCGTGGAAGTGGTGGATGTAAAGGTTTTCAATATTGTCTGTGTTCCCTGGTTATATAGGTCTAGTTGCAAGAGGGAAGGTGGGAGATTTCCTTTGCTATTATGTCATTCGCTAACATCAGGTTAGAAGGCTGCTTTGTTGCCATCACGTACGCCAGGTTCTTGTTGTCTTGATATTCAGCCACTGTATTCGACTCATTTCCAAAACACGAATTCCAAGACACAGGGCGAGCAGTTTGTAGATCTATGCTTGTTAGGTCACGTACGCCATCCAGGTGTCTATGAATATGAGTGGTTATCTAATAGTAAAGCACGGGCCAATCAGAGCATTGCTGGCTTACTCCGTTGGAACATCAGGGTGCTGCACAATTTGTAGCGTGTTTTGGATTTCTCTCCATTCTAGCATTCATGGTGATGAGACTGAACTGGCAAGTAGCTCTACTCCGGCAGACATATGCGTGAGTAGAACACCTATATTTGACATAGTAAGATTGTGATGTTTAATAATGCTGGACGTCTATGAGTACAAGATTAGTTTGGGGTAGTATTTCTATTGCAGGATGTCAATGAATATTAGATTGTTTAGGGGTGGGTAGTAACGTTATATTAGCAGTACATGCTAATGTTGCAAACTGAGTTTAGCAACTATTTGTGAAGACCGAAGCTTATGCATTTGATTAAAAATGGGACTCTTGAATCCATAAGGAGACATGAGAAAACATCATATTTGAGATTTTTTTAAAAATGTATAGAGCTCTAATACTGCTTATTGGGGGTTCAGAATAAATTATAATTATAGGATGAACTTAACAACTAGGCCCCAGACCAGTAATTTAACACTTAACTGAATATATGAATGTTATAATGAATGAACTATAGGAAACACTGTTAACATCTCTGTGTGACTCGTATCTCCTGAAGAAATACTAAAGTTACACATTATCAACACAGGTTCTCCCGTTGAAACTCCCCATGAGTTTCTCTTTACCATTCCTAGACTGTCTTTGCTCCTTCCAAGTTTAGGGTGTGTCCCATGGACCACCGGGGTATGAGTGTGAGCACACCCATGTTGGGCCTGGGTCTGTACCAAAGTCTTAGGACCTCATATTGGAGGGATTCTTCAGTGACTTCTATTTGCTGTGTCAAAGTATTTTACTATCCATAATGATACAGCACCAGGATGTCCTTTATTCTGATCTCACTTTTACATTGGTGTCATGAAGCGACCTACTCGCTCTGTAATCCATATACAAGTTCCCGATCCCACAACCCTCTCTCCAGCTCGCAATCATGCGGGCAGTCTGCAAACCAACCCTAGCTGTGCCAAAAATTTTCGCCGTGACTCAAGACGTGACAAGGGAAGAGTGGGGGACATAATCGTGACACCCAATGTCACACCATCTTAAGGCTGGTTGCTTATATGTTGCAATAATGTCATCAGTACCGAATGTTGTGACTGTGTTGTTTTAGGTGGAGGTTGTGAGCGAAGACGAGGACGAAGAGGACGTGATACCGCTCCCAACCGACAAGTACAAGCCTGCGTCTCTGGACAAGATGGTGACACTGGTTGCTTCCTTGGTGGAGCGTTCTAGAGGGCCTGATCACTTGTTGCAGCTTTCCACCCCCGACTACAATGCTGTGGCAGGAGGGAAGGTCAGGCGTGTTTATTTAAGAATTAACACACATAGCCCGATTCAGTGGTCAGATGTCACTCTCGTGTTAGACTGGCCTACTGGTGACAGGAGATCAGGGTTTGGATCCTGATCAACTCTACTGAGGGTGCTTTTTCCTAAAAAAAAAAAAGTTTACCATTTCCTTCCATGCAAATGTAGGTAGACTACCTCTAAAATGCTTCCTTCCTTATGCCTACCCCATTAAAGTAATTTTATATATGCATATAACTTAAACAGGTAGTAAGACGCAATGATAAAACAATATATTAAAAACAAATAAAAGTAAAAACTCAGGATGGGATCTTTTGAGTCCTAGAATGTTTTAAGGATATTAATCATTTGAGGATTTGAGAATTTAATATGATCAACTAAATCACATTCAAGATTAATTATTTTAATCAGATTTTATTTTGAAGCTTGTTTATGGCTTACCATAACATTATAAAAGTACAAATGTATTCGGAGTTCATACCATTAATTTACCACATGCATTGGATGAATGAACACACACACACACATTTTATCACCTATTTGGGCTGTACACTTTTGTGCTAATTATACAAGGGTCAGTGGAAAACCATTTTGGAAAAACAACCCTCAGTACACCTAACTGAAAATCGATCCTCAATATCCCCATCATCGGCAGTCTAGTCTACGGCCATATATATATATATATATATATATGGCCGTAGACTATATATATATATATATATATAAACATAAGAATTAATTGAGTAAAGTAAGCCTCTTAAGTTTACCACTTTTTCTGATATTTGAATTTGAATCCAACATTCACGATTTGTAAGCAAAATAGAGATTTGGATTTGTAAAATAGTGGATTACTCTTATCTTTAGTAAAAACCACTAACAAATAACGAAATTTTTTTTAAAAACATATTAAAGAAGTAACCAACAGAACAGACAGTTCACCCTCAACCTGAACACTAGGGCTTGGTTGCCACTGGATGTAGTTGAGCAGACTAACCACTTAGCAACTATATCGGGCTATTGTGTATTCAATTTCATAAATAAAAATTAGTTGTTCAAATCTTATAAGAATAAAGTTAACAATCTGTTTTTAGGGGAAAAAATGTGACAACTTAAGAACTTAGGTGAATAAATTCAAAACCACACAAAAATAAAATAATTTGAAGTGTGTATACACAGAAATATTTAACCTTTCATATCTAGACTAGTTTCAAAATCCTAAAATAAAATCATCACATGCATAGCGGGTATTAGACCAAGTGGCCTTTTTCGGTCACTTTAATCTTTTTCTTGCTCTTATCTGGTTCTTTCAAGCTCTTGTTGAGTTGGATAGTATTAGTTTTGATATTCGGTTAAAAAAATTGACTTATTTTTTTATTTTTAGCATCGTATCTTTCTACCTGTTCAGGTTATATGCTTCTCTTGGAATTCATTCTTTCACCCTGATGCATCCATTTACTTTTATCAAATAAAATAAAGGTTCAAATTATAAAAATACTAAAGTTTGACCCATTTCTATACAAAAAGTAAGTTAAATATTAAAAGGGGGAAAGAAGGACAAGACCTACACACCAGAAAATTGTAGGTTCAAAAGTTCAAAATCAAAACAGAATAAAACACATAACTATGTAATTTTTGGGGTACTCTTCTGCTAAAGAAGGGGACTGATGTACCGCAAAAATTACATAATTATGTATTTTGTTGTGCTTTAATTGTGAAATTTAAGGCCTAAAATTTTCTGGTAAGTTTGTAGGTCTTGCCGATTTATCTATGTTTCAATGTTTAATTTAATAAAGCCGTTTGGAAACATTTTTCCTTTGATTAGATAAAAAGTAATTAATTCTTTCTGCATGCATCTTTAATTTGATTAAGCATTTACAAATGTGATATAGTTTTTTATTGGTTTCATCTTTTTTTTTTAACTTTTCTCTTCAATGATATGTTTTTAAATTAATAGGGAGTTGATTAACTCTGTAAAAGAATTTGAACTGATGTAGATTTTTTATGTTCTTTCCAGGCATTCCCATTTCTGTATCAGCAAATTAAAGATTGTATCAACTTACATCAAACTCGCAATCTCATTTACGCCCTTTGCCGCTGGAATGAAAGGCTTGCAGTGCATATTGTTGGGATGATATTTCAGGCCATCACCAAACACACCGAGGTAAGTACACTTTGGACCATTGGAAAAGCCGTATTGATGCAAATATGCCAATTTTAATATTCCTTTATATTTTGTTAGATATAATTATAAAAATAAGACCACAAAAAAGTGTTTGGAATAGCTCTATCTAAAAGTAAAATATATATATCAAACAAAACAATTCAATACAAAGAATACATTAAATTAGAGTTCAACTATTAAGTTTCAGTGATATTTTATTATACCTGCCTGGGATGATATGGTTTATCATCACTTTATAAACAGTATTATATTGTACCAATGTCTGTTGTCAGTTTAATAAATCATTTTTTAATTAATTCATAATTAAGTTTTAAGTGTTAAAATGTATCTCATATGTTGACGCATACCATTAAGACAGTTACTGGCAGATTATGGTGAAAGCAAGTGTACTTGTCTGAATGGGGGACACTAGAGGCTTTTTTTCCATCTTTTTTACCATATTTTCTCCAAACAAACAATGCTGGTTAATTTACATAATAATGAATATATAGTATGTGGATACTATTTGATTTTAATGTTTTAAATAAGATTACAATTAATTTGAAACCCATGTGTGCTCCCAGGTATGTCAACCATTTTTCAAGCTGCTGACTCTGTTAACGGAGCCGACTCCTGGCTCAACCGGTCTGCCCTGCTTCACACAGCTGGTCCTCACACGAGTGTGGGAAGTGGCGGAGTTCTGCCCTCAGAGTGCTCTCGATTGGCTGGCTGTACAAGTTCCGCGAAACAAGCTTGCCCACTCATGGGTACTTCAGAGCATGGAGACATGGGTGGAGCACTTTCTTTTAGGGCACAACAATCAAAGAGTGCGCTCAGGTTAGTGAATCCAACCCTTTGCAATTTGTATTATTCCTGATGAGTACTGGTGATATTATATATTATGGAGTCTCTCTGTCCAATATCATGTTTTAGAACTGTGTTGTTGGAAAAAGGGGCAGGAGCTTTTTATAACAATATGCATCATGAGCGGTTTCCAGTTTGTGGATGGAAAAGTTGTGTAAAATGCCTACATTTTCCTCTTAACTTCCACCATTCTTCTCCTCTCACTCACAAAATTGCTTTTATCTGTTCCTCCCATCTCTTTTTTGGTTTCCCTTGCAATCTTTTTCCTACATACTTCATTTTAATAACCCTCCTTGGGATTCTTTCCTTTTTCATCCATGCAAAATTCACATTTGCGATAACACGAATTTTTACACAAATTATACTGTTTTCATGCAAATAACAAAAATTTAAGGTTTTTTTTTCTAAATAAACACAATTTATTTGTAATTTCACAAATGCCACATCATGCAATATAATTATCAATGTGGTAACACTGGCGATAGCGCTTTGCCAGGGCTGTATCGGTTTTTACTGATTTTAATAAAATGGATTACGAAATATGAGTATTTTCATGAATATTTAGGCTATTTTTTTAAATTTTAGGCCAACATTAAAAATCACGATTTCTACTTTTACACATTAAATTATTTAAATTTTGATTTTGATAGATCAATTCTTTGTTTTCAGCCTTTAAAATATTTTATGCTAGGTCCAAGCAAGTACATTAATATATATATGGACCTTGCTACAGGTGGTCATGTTTGGCAATTATATCTTCTTTATTTTTATTCCCTTCTCTTTATTTGTTAGTAGTTTAGTCTTCTATGACGACATGTTTCGGTTTTATTATTGTCTGGTCCAAACATAAATTGGTTATTTTGATATTGCTATTTGTAAAACTTAAAGGTAATGATATTGAGATATCGGGTTTGAAATTACTAATCGTGAAATTTTTGTGCATATATATATTTGGTTTTTCTCTGAATATGTTAATAAATAGTTTAATACACAATAAAAATAAAAGATGACAGTTTTATCCTAGTTTTTTTTTAATGAATACAAATTCAACTCGTATTTATGTAAATAATAACATCGCCTTCAACGTGTAATATCATCGCTTTTTGAGGAAATAACCTCAGTTTTTGCATGTCTCTACTCATTGTTTTCCCCATTAAGGTTGTCCTTTTTCTAGTGAGTGGAGTTGCCATTTTGTAATTTATAAATGAATGTAGTATGCCATAATATATAACTTTCACTAATGCATCTAGTGAAAGCAGTATGAACTACAAACTAGTTATTTTTCACAAAATATGAAGACTAGCTTTGTGTCTCAGTTTCCAAATATATCACGTCATAAGTCTCGCTACAATTGTGTGCAAAAGACAATGATGACATGGTGGCCTTTTATATAAAGTGGAACTAAATACAGGAGTAGATTGTATTAAATCTACCTTATAAAATAGCCTTTGAACAATGCCTGCAAAGTCTGAAAATATCTTTTACACAAGGTTTAAAAAAATGTTTAAACTATTATACCTCTTAACATATTTATAAAGTAAAACATGAAAAACTCATCCCCCGCCACACGGGTATATTATGTAATATAATTTAAAAGAATAGTTCAAATTTATTTTTTAAATAAAGTATGGGCCTATATTACCTTCCTCTTATGATTGGTGGTGTTTGGCAGTTGCAGTGTGTGAAACTCGATCTTCACACCTCCCAGGGTTGAAATGCACAGCATTGTTAGACAGCTATTTCAGTGTTGAAAACTGAAGAGTTATGGCAGTTCCTCCCATCCACACAAAAATTGATCAGTTTGGCTACTCATAAACTGTTTAGTCAACTCTACATTAATATGGAAACAATTCCAACAAATATACTAATTTGTTTATCTAATTTAATAGGCTGTATTTTGTTGCAATTGCCGGGATAGTGTTTAATATTTGATATAATTTCTTACAACATATTATACATTCAGGTGAAAAACTAATTACCCACCTTGGTGGGCGATTGCTCTAAGGCATTATACTCTAATTACACTTTTCTCACCGTTAG
Organism: Timema genevievae; assembly: GCA_902155825.1. NCBI lineage: Eukaryota > Metazoa > Arthropoda > Insecta > Phasmatodea > Timematidae > Timema > Timema genevievae. The sequence goes on from CABFWO010003455.1 coordinate 49,977, forward strand.
TAATCAGTTTTGGGTTCGAAGCTTGGGCCAATTTGCTTACATGAATCAAACCTTATCACATTCAGTAGCATGTTTGCCGAATGAGCTTGGGGTTCCGGGTTTGATTCCCATTATGGTCAAAGATTTAAGATTAGAAAATTGTCGAATTGGGGGCTGAACGTTTTATTTTTCTTAGTATTAGGCCTGTCATGTGTTGATATAATGATGGGATTCGAAAAGTACATGTAAAATACACCCAATAAAAAAAAATTGGAGTTGGTTTGATCGAGTGGTTTGTTTATATTTCCAGGAAAATACTGGTTTACTTATGCTTAAAAACTTTCCTCATCCTTAAGATTATATTTTTTATTTAAATTAGTATAATTTGCTGATAGCCAAAACACAAGTGCCAGACATAGCACTTTGAGTAAGTATAAATATAACACTGCTGAACTTAGCACTAATGAATCTCCTTACTGAATAACAATCGGAAATATATAGACTAATGTTATCTTGGAAAAGCAAAATACAGCTGGCTGTTTTAAAACGTATCTAAGAAGTCTTTTCTATCAATAGTGAGCCTTTTGTGTTTCAGCCATTATTTTAGTGCAGGTATTCATGGTTTTTGGTAATTTTATTGTAGTTGTTATTGAACGTAAAAATAGGGCTATAAATAACTTACTAAACTTTAGTCAATCTAAGAATGTATGGATGAGCTGTTAATTAACTGTTTAATAAACGCACACTCATTCACATGGATAGAGGAGAGGAAGACAATTTGTTTTGACTGATTTGTGACGACCATCTTTAGTTCAACATACGAAAATTAAAACCCTAACATACTCATAGCAGCTGATTTGGTTGAGTGTTTATTTATATCAGTTTTAATACAATAAACGCAATACACAATTATTGACATAAACCAAACTTTAAATGTATTAACATAAACTTAAAGTGTATAAACTTTGTATAACTTGATAAATTTATAATAAAAAAATAGTCATTCTGTCTCAATCGGATAAAATTTGTCAAATGCGCGCTCCACAAGACCTGCACTGCAATTTAAGAGCAGAACAGCCTACACTATCTCGTGGACCCCAACTCTTGTGCTAACAAATTCATTCCTCCTAATCCTATTTTGCCTTATGAAAGCTAGCATGCCTCTAGAAAACTTCATTCCTGTGGCCTCCATATTCATGCTCTCTCTTAGATCCATTGTCTTATGTTTCTGTTGTAAATGTAATAATTTATAATCATCATCATCAACTGTTAACAGCCTATGGCCAAGTCAATTTAGTTTAATGTCTCCATCTTCCTCTCTCCTTTCACCATTCTTCCTACTTTAATTGCTTCTATTCTTCTCTTCTCACTTGCACACTTTCTCTTTATCTGCTCCCCCCATCTCTTTCCTAACCTCCCTTGCCGTCTTTTTCCTACATAATTCATTTCCACCATTTTCTTTGGCATTCTCTCCTTTTCCATCCTCATTACATGCCCATACCACATCATACCGGCTTTCCCATGTACTCCCTGTACTCCCACTCTTTCCGGCATAACTTCATTCTTTATCCTGTTTTTCCTCGCAACAACCAACATGCTCCTTACAAACTTCATTCCCAAAGCCTCCGTATTCCTACTCTCTTACATTTAATGTCCATGTTTCTGCTGTATATGTGACATTGGGTACTTCCTCACACTTCAAGGGCACTTCTCTTCTCCATAGCAGATCTATATAATAAACCCTTCTCTGCTGCCCTCTTCTTATTAAATTCTTTCCACTCTTACTTGTCATTAAAATCACCATACACTCAGTCCTGCTAAATTTCATTCCACACTCTTACACTTCCTCATTCCATTCCTGTACTTCCCCTTCCTTCTTCCCCATTTCCATCAAGTCATCAGCAAACATCATGACCATTTCCATTACCATTATAAATAGTAGTAGTGAGAAGGCACCCCCCTGCTTCACTCCATTTTTTATTAGGAACCACTTCTTCCCCCTCTTTATCTTAACATAACACATGTTATCCTCATACATGTTTTTCACTCTCACTACACCTACTCTTTCCACTTAAGCCTTCTCCACATCCATAAATACTATTAGCAAGTCTTTCTCAAATTCATACATTCTTTCTATCAGCCGTATAGCAAAGATAAAGTCTTATGTAGACCTCTGTTTCTTAAATCCCTCTTGTTCCTCTATCCACCTTAACTTTAATTTTATTTATTGTTCTCTTTTCCATTATCTTCTCATATTTTTGTTCAGTGGCACATCATCGTTCATAGTTATCCCCCTGCGATTTGTACACCTCTTTCTGTCTCCTTTCTTGAAAATAGGTACTGTAACTCCCTTCTTCCAGTATTCCGGTAGCTTTTTCTTCTTCCATATCACTCTAACCACCCTGTAAGACCATTGTATTCCTGATTTTCCTGCAGCTCTTATCATTTATGTCAGTTAATCAACATCCACACAGTATAAATGGTTGTCCTAATTTTTTTATATAAGGCTCTAGTGGAAAGCAACATAAAGCCATGACAAAAGAGAAGAAAGACTTATTAAAGTCCATGACCTCTTAAAAATTGGCATTAATTTGTTTATAGGACTTAATGTTATCAACAAATATTTTATGATTAATAAAACTCATTAGTGTGTTGTGCACCCCATTAATTCCTTTGCATACCCCTGGGGGTACACTTATCACAGTTTGGGAAACACTTTTCTAGATTATACAATTTTACTTGTCGATTTTCGTGACAGTAACACTAAACTAAAGTAATAAAAGAAAAACAATGCCAAGTCCATGTTGTCTGTCCCCCTCAGCGGCTGCATACCTGTTGGTGTCGTTGATACCCAGCCCTCACTTCAGGCAAGGGTACAGGTCTGCTCGTAACTTGATCAGTCCTCACAAGGAACTGCTGGTGCCCTCCGAGGCTCAGTTGATCTTGCACCAAGTGTACACCCTTCTGCTCCACCTTTTGAAGCCTGCCAAACATTACACCGACATCCAGACTCATGGCACCATGAAACTCACCGCCTACTTTGCGCTGCTCATGTACTGCGTCATCTCGCGCACAGAGAAGCTCATGGTGAGAAAATTGCTTACTCCTTCAGATATTTAAATTCTGAAAGATAATGAAGAGTTTAAAAAAATCAGATTTTGATATATTTATAAGATAGTTACAGGAAAGGTGGATAATATTTGGAAGAAGGTACAGGAAAGGTGGATAGAAACATATAAAAGGGACGAACACAATATGGCTTTTACAATGAAAAGAAGAACATAGTTCACACTTTACATTGCTACCACCGGACAAAGAGGTAATGGTTGCCTCTTAAAGAAAATCGATCGTCAACACCCAATCTCCCGACCTAGGTTTCATTCTATCGGAACTCATCAGAGAGGAGTGTGAAACGCGCAACGCAACTTCCTAAAAGAGAAAACAAAAAAAACACAAAAGGGAAAATGGAAAATAGGAAGTTGAGTTGCGCGTTTCACACTCCTCCCTGATGAGTTCCGATTGCATGAAACCTAAGTCAGGGGATTGGGTGTTAACAAACGATTGTCTTCAAGAGAGAGCCATTATCTCTTTGCCCAGTGGCAGTAATGTAAACTGTGAACTGTGTTCTTTTTATTGTAAAAACCATATTATGTTAATCCTGTAAATGTTTCCATCCAACTTTCCAATACCTTCTTCTAACTTTAAAAATATATCTCTAAAAGAGAATAGAAGTTTTCCTCAAGGAGATTCAATTTTTATACGTGTTAGTGATAATTTTTGTTTTAGAACTATTTTATTACATATTAGTTGTTTTACTCAACATAAATATAGGACAAACTTAAACTATGAGCGAAGATTTACCCTTAGCACAAGACAAATCCTGGATAGCTCAAGGTTACCAGTTTCGATTCCTGTATCCAGATGTCATTTTTCAAATAATCTAAATTGATCCCAAACCATTGATTTACTACTTGCTCTGACACCTTAAACTCAGTCTGCCTACTAGCTAATGGTCCCGGGTTCTATTCCATGCATAACCCAAATTATTGTGTTTGGAAAAATAGGCACTTGAGTTTTTCAGTGCATAATTAACAGCCGGTCTCTTCTAGAATTAACTTAGTTTTTAAGTAATGTGCTTATATGATCTGTTAGTTCAGAAAAGGCACATTAAATAAGCCAAATAAATTTTAAAAATAACACCTAGCAACTAGATGTGAAGTTATAAAGAATTGACTATAGCAAAAAATGCTAGCATTTAGCTACTGTTGCTAATTTATCAAGCAACATAAGAAATAATGTGAAAAAAAAAAATCATTAAAGGAAAGAATAAATTGCATCATTATTTTACTACTCAGATTTGATAATTTTGGTTGAAATTAAAATTGAGACTAAAAAGCAGGATTAAACCTATAATTTAAGATTGTCATAGGATATCTTCTAATGATATGAGGACGTTGTAGACATAATACATGTTTATGCAATGCTAGCCTCTCAATTTGATTTGTGTTTTAGTTTGGGCAGTATTTCTTGGACCTGTGGCAGCTGTTCCATCCTAAACTTTCCGAACCTTCTATCCCAGTCCACCACAACAAACAAGCCCTACTGCTGTTCTGGCACCACGTCTGTTGTGACTGTCCAGAGAATGTGCAACTCATTCTCCAGAACGCTCACGTCACCAAGAATATTGCATTCAACTATATACTGTAAGTTAAAAAAAAAAAGAGTTTTGTGAAATCACATTGTTTTATTGAAACACACTTAAATTTAGAGATGGGTCCCTCGAATCCCTTGATTCCTTAAGAATATTCAAGGATTCGAGACTTAAATCCTTTAAAAAAAATAATTAATTTTTCAAGTTTAGGTAAATTTATTTTATAGCACTAATACTGCATATTGATGGTTCAGAACCAACATAATTATAGGTCAACCTTAACAACCAGGGCCCAGACCAGTAATTTAACACTTAACTAAATGTATGAATACTCTAATGAATAAGAAAGAATGTTAACATTTATTTACTATTTGTATTTCTATTATTCTTTTATATTTCCTCTTATGTTCACAACTTTTTCCAAGATACAGATTCAAGATTCGGCATTTAAAGGTAAAAATTGGAGACTCGGATATGTAAACTAGTGGATTCGACCCAACTCTACTAAAAGTTTTCTTATTTCATGATTTTACTGGGTTTCATGCCCAGCACATTAAACAATACATCTCAGACTAGGGGGGCGTGCAAGTAGATATTTCTCACTTCGTGTCTAGCTTAAATCAAGTTTTAGTGGAAACATCAAATTTGATTTATGTTCGGATAGTAAGAACTTTCATTATTTGCAAAAATGTTTTAAGTTACATTTTTGTAATAGATCCATACATCAACCATTTAAACAGTGTGTTTTTTTGAAAAAATGTTATGATCATAAAATTTGAAATTTCAACTTCTATCAAAATTTTAATTGAATAAAAGGAAAGAATTATGGGCTGTTTGCTTTGAAATAATTTCTTAGGATTTAATCAAATTTATTAAACTCACAATTTATTTGGATAAAATTTAAAATTTTGAGCTATCATATTAATTGAGTTATATAACATTTCTCAAGTTTAGTTTGAACAATTAATAAAACTCGGTTTGGACTTGAAATTTTTAATACTTGCGAACTCCAGACCTATAAAATATAAATTTAATTATTGAATTTGAACAATAGTGTAAAGAACACAAAATGTCAAAGTAATGTGCATGTAAGATCAATAATAGTGGAGAATCCTACACTCACAGAATTACAAATTATGTATAAAAAAACTTCACAACAGATACATTTTTTTTTTAGAGAAAGGACAGTTTCTTTTCCACCAATCAATATTAAATCCTCCTATCTTGAAGTTGTACCTTCATTGTTGTTCTGTGTATTTATGAGAACAAGGCTCACCTTACTAAACTACAGAGTGCAGATTCACCATACCATATAACACTTTTAGGTCGTGTATATTAAACCTGCTTCAATTCAGGCTTCAATACATAAGTTGTTCTTAACCTTTATTATACTTTAAAAGTACAGAAACTGCCCAGACTTTCACAACCTATGACAGTCTATACTTAGTCCATTTTTTCAATTAGAAGCAAACTTAAATCGACTAAATGAAAGATCTTGAAGCCAAATCAAAGTTAAAATATTTGTTTTTGTTAATTGTTGTATGCTTGAAAACTATTATATACTGCTTATTTTTATAATTTTATGAACAATTGTTTGAAATATTTTATTCCAAACTTATAAATCAAGTTACTATCAGAACCTTCTATTCACTTACATCAGAGTTTTTCATATATATATTAATTAGTAATGTGAATAACAGCTCAGAATGGAAATAATCAAACTAAAATAGAGTATTTTAGAAATCATTATTTGTGTCGATGAAGCTTCATAATTGTTGAAGCCAAAATTTTTTTACAGGGCAAAGTCAAAGCTGATATTTTTTAAAACCAAATTTTAGGTTTCAAAGCTTCGAACATTCCTACTAGAAACTATGTAAATTCAAGCATACAATTAGTAAATTAAGAGTCTACTTTATTTGAAAGATATTATAAATGTGTTGTTCTATTTAAATGCTAATAGGAAGAGAATAATAACAATACATCATGTATCACCAACTTTTTCCATCTCTTGAGACAGGTCACTATCAATTAAATATCTCTACACTGTCTTGCTATTTCTTTTCGAATTTAAAATTAGCTCATGTAACATTGAATTTGTTAAAAGTTGTTTGATATTTTAAAAGCTGTTATTTTATTACATGCTCTGGTTACTGTAAAGTTAATGTTATTTTGTTTTTATTTTATCCATAGCGCAGATCATGAAGATCAAGATGTAGTACTTTTCAACAGAAGTATGCTGCCAGCATACTATGGTCTGTTGAGGTTATGTTGCCAACAATCTCGTACTTTCACTAGACAGTTAGCAGGCCACCAAAACTTGCACTGGGCTTTCAAAAATATTACGCCACATCCAACACAGTATAACTCGGTGAGGTCATATTTCATTGTCATTATAATAATGCTATTATGTTTAATGCTATTCTTAACAAAGACTGGATGCAATAATACCTTAACTTTTGCCGTTGAGAGCTTTATCGCTTCGCTCTCTCGGCAGATTTCAATAATAGCCAAGTTTCCAAATTTTGTCACTTGATTCACTCTTTTGGTGCATTTTGTAACCATGTTTATTTCGTTCAGTCTTTGTGTAGAAGTCTTATGGCGTGAACTGGGGGTGGTTTTTCCTAAATGGTTTTCCACTCTCCCTCCACGCAAATGCGGGTTCACTTCCTCTAAATTCAACCTTCTCAATTCCTAATCCATTAGAGTAATTAGTACTTAAGCGTATAACCCGAACGGGTAGTAAGACGCGGTGCTAAATATATCTTATGGCGTGCACTGTTTTTTTTAAATTGTCTTCATTGAATTTCTTATATTTGTGATAAAACATATTAATACTACTTATTTTTTAGGTTAAAATAACCAAACTATTCATGCCAAGTACATTTGCAAACTAAATAAACTTTGGTTGACTTTCGTCAGTTCTCCCGTCCCTACCCTGTTGAAAGGCCAAAGTATTACTATATGATAAATGTGAGGATTAAATTAGTATTAAATTGTACATGCATCAGATCTCACCTATAAAGAGGAATAAAAACGACTAGTAGGAAAATCATCGCCCAGGTCACTTGGGTTAGATTCAAACTCAGATCCTACTTTCTAAGGTCAGAGTTAATTATGCCAATCCAACATGCCAACATGCTTAACTTAAGTATCCAGAATGTACGTCAGGACTTGAGTTTGAATCCAACTGAGTGTGTTGAGCATAGTCTTCCTCAAAAGGAGCCTTTTCTTCAGAACAAGAGAGTTCATCACTCATGATTTGTCATGTGAACTTGTGCAATGAAAAAACTAACTTGTAGCATGTGGTGGGTGAGTCCATTTTTCACAGGAAACTTAAAAAAAAGTTACCAGCTTATCTACTTTTATATATTCAAATGTCAGGTCATGTGACCTGCAGCTGTCACCTTTGATAGATATTATCACTGCCTATAAAATTAAATAATAATTTTCTAAAATGATGTTATTTTTAGCTGCAAAATTTTTTCGTTTGTATTTGATAAAAATAGCCATTATATGAAAATTGGACTGTAATACTAGCTACATCAGTATTTTAGGATTTAGGATTTTAGGGGATTATAAATAGGTCAATCTTTTGAGTAGTTGGCATATAAAGCTGGATAACCAGGGTTAAAATCTCAGTCTGGGTGTCATTTTTCTATACATTTACACAATCACTAAATCAGGATGTCATCTGAAAAGATGTGTTAGTTAAATTGGGTTATCTCGTCTTTTATGAATGTGGCTGTGTTTGTTAGGCGGTGGATGAGCTGTTCAAATTGATCCAGTTGTTTGTTGTCAAGTATCCCGACATCTCTGAACAAGAAAGTCACGATATCAACACGTTTAAGAAGCAGACATTGCAACTTTACCTCCAGGTAAGTTCTTTATATAGTGTGATCAGCCTAACTTGAGCGCTCCAAGTTTATTCTCCTTAATGTTATAGTCATTTTTGAGTTGGGTCGAATCCATTATTTTACTAATCTAATTTTTTTATATATACATATATATAGTGCACAAATAAAATAGGTACATGTGAAAGAAGCATCTTACATTGTTTTGGACATGTTGAGAGGATGAGTGTGGATTGAGTTACGAAGCAAATATATAAAGTTATAGTGTGTGGATCAAAAGGAAGGGGTAAGCCATGTAAGATGTGGCTAAATGTTTTAGATGAATGTGAGAAACATTAAGCCTTTTAATAATAAAAGGTTATGTATGACCAGTATACGGATGTTATAGAATCGGTGGGAGTGTGTGTGGAGAAAGTTAGGATGGATTAAATACAGAGTTATTGTTTTTGAACTATATGCACAGTTTATTGCCTACCCTGTAAGGGAACGGCGTGATTAGGTATGTATGTACGTATGTATATAAATATAATAGAAAAAAGAAAAACTAACCAAATTTAAAAAAAAAGTTTTTATGAATCCATTATAACATTTACTCTTTGAGTTAAGTGGTAAATTGGTCTTCTATGGGATCCCAAACTTCAGGAAAAAAATTCGGGAAATAATTCAGATCAATTTGAGTTAAATTTGAGGACAGTGTATCAATGTCACGTTTGTATTTAATGTTCATTAATAATGTTACTAATTTACTAGGGTAAAAACCAAATCTTCTGTTAAGTAGACACGTGAAATAAAACCAACTGAAGCTTTAGGTACAACTACCTAGTAAACAAAACTGAACACCATAATTAACACTACACTACATATAATTGGTGGTAATGTTAGCCAGGGGTGCAGAATATGTTCAGAGATCCAATATTTACCCAGAACATAACATTTTCATTAAAAAAAATCCCCGAAAATCATAGCACTCAAAATAAAACATTGACTATTTTATAGAGGCTGAAGGAAATAAGGATTATTACCTACTACATAGTTTGGAAAGTTCAAATTTAAATATTTTTTTATAATAGTTATTTTTATAGTACCTACCGTATAAAAAATGCAGCTGTCTCCTAGAAATGGCAACCTTCCCATTTCCTTGTGTGCATTACATATTGTTATTAATTATTCATTGATACCAGTAGGCTTACCGGTACCAACATTTAATTTTACATCTTGAGAGTAAAAGGCAATGGAGTGTAATCCCAGAAGGCCTTGGTTTAATTGTTGATTTTCTTAGACTTTTCGTTTTTTCGTAGACTCGCCACTACTGCAAGGTCTATCACTATCAACCACACTAGGGGAAATACTATCGCTATTTACAACTATGAGTTTTCCCTGATCATATAATTTACATTTTACAAAACTTGATCCTTACTTCTAGGTTTTTCTTGGGGATGTTTATTAGATACGGCATATAACCCAAATGGGTAGTAAGTCGTGGTGCTAAATAATAATAATAATAATAATAATAATAATAATAATAATAATAATAATAATAATAATATTAGATAAGTGATATCCAAGTTTATCACGTTCATAATAAGCACAGTTGACGTCTTGTTTGCTCATAAAAGTCAACATAATAAACATTTGTTTCACTAAACCATCTAATTTTTATAAACATGTATCTATTGTACAATGTAAAAACCTTAATAAATCCACTAAAAACAATGATTTCAGGGCTACACAATTATTACAAGCTTGTCACGAGTTTAAATAAACAGCACGCACATCGCCGTGTAATTAGGCTGAGATATAAGGGTGACTGAATTCAAACTAAAACAAAAGATCGCTCACCCTTCCCTGCCCTCCCCTGCTATAACCAACAAACACCCCCGGTAGGGTAGGTGACTGATGACTCATCACTCAATCACGCCACTAGCCAGGTTGAATTATTAGATTTTCCTTTGCCCCTCATCTCAACCTCTGACTTTTTATCTAGAACTCTGACACATTATCTTAGCCCCTAGTCACAGCAACTCTTTGTGCTTACAGAAACACTGCCTCACTATGAGCACATACTGATAGTGTCAGTGTTGAGTGTCATCGGCCTTTGTTTTTCATACAAATGAAACTACCATGTCAGAACCATAATGTACTAAAAAAAGTCAACAAAATTGTTGGACTTTTCCCTGCACCAAATTTCCCCAGGACTGCTTTAAATATAGCTTTAAGTAAATAATCAAGCTCGGGCTCGAAATTTCTTTCTATCGCCTTAAAAGGCGTACTACCATAGCTTCAAAATGGCGAGGGACGAATTTAAACCATGTGATTGAACGTGACGGAAACAAGTTCTTTACAATGATGCACCCACGCAGTGGATAAAAATATTTTATTCTGTTAACTATTTTGAAATATAATTAAATAATCATAATCTAATGTATTATATATTTAAAAAATTACAAGTATTTTCTCTTTTCCAAGTAAATACGATGCCTGTATTAAAAGGTATTATTGTATGCACTATATTACACATCATAGATAACATTCCAAAATGGAGAATAAGTACTTTTAATTATGTTTAAAATATTGTTTCGGATCGGGTAAAGATAAATTATTAAAAGTTATGAAACAGTGTAAGAAAACTTAAGTTTATGTTATTTTAAATGAAAATATAACATGTAATTTAAAAACTTAACATTTATAACAAAACAGTGATCTTTTACAAGTGTTGGCAACCAAAAACCTAAACATATGATTTTTTAACTGTCATCCAGGTAAAAAACCTATCATGAACAGACTTTGTACTAATTTGTTAAATGAAGAGTAGAGATATGCAATAGTAAAAACTGTCTTTATAAACTATTTACTTATTACCAACACACGAAATAAACATCAAGCTCATTTTGTATAGTTTGCTGGTAATGGGGAGGTTGAGGCTCGAATCCCGGCCAAGTGTATTAAGGGTGTTTATTCTTAAGTGGGAGGATAACATCAGAATGGACCTGAAAGTGATAGGATGTAGTGAGGTGGACTTGATAGAACTAGCTCAGGATAGGGATAGTTGGCGAACTTTGAGTGGGTGAATAAATTTGGCTCAATATTAATATATAATATAAATTAAAGATCAATACTTTCCTATATCCATCGATTCAAATTAAGATATGTGTTTTTACTTGTATAATATTATACTGCATAACTGATGCATCCGTTCTTCACACGGGGAATCTATAAAGTAGGCCTAGTTTGTTATTTTTTATCTTCTTTATTCCCTCATTCACCCACCCACTTATCACTAAATTCTCCTACTTCCTGAATAGCTAGAGGGCTGAAATTTAATTGAAAAAGATCTGTTCAAGATTTCCGGTAAGGTTCGAAAGTGTATGACCAACCTACAGCTCTGAAGCTAAAATATGGAATCACTAAATTGTGGAATGAGCTGACCAGACGAGCTTCAGAACTACAACACGGATGGGATTAACTGATATTCTTGTTTGAATGGCGGTGTCCACAGCTGGGAGTGCTGTCATCAGCTGTCACAAGTTCAAGCTATGAAAGAAAATAATAAGGGGGGAGAGGAGGGGTATTTGTCTACTCTAAATGTTAGAACTGAGTTATTAAATTCCTCGCTAGTTTCAGGTATTGTCAAGTCACTCAAACATGGAAGCTTCACACAAAAATGTACTAAGTGAAGGGATGTGTTAAAGTGATTTACACCACAAGATGGACTGATCAAAAGTTTTAAGAGCTGACCTCTTAGAGGCAATCATCAAAAATCCGCTACCTCACAACTAATCCAACAGAAAATTGATATAAATTTAAAACCTTAACACAGTAAGATAAAAATTAAATAAATAATTAAAAACTATTTATAAAAATGTTATTTTTAGATGTGTAAGTAATATTTAATAAAATAAAAAGTATTTAGGCCATTGTATTTAAATATTTACACTTTAATCTAAAGTAAGTTAAGTCAAATATAAAAAATCAAATACATAGAAATTATGGTTTTAGAAAAATAAATTAATCAAATTTTATCAGTTAAACAGATTTTAAAGCAAATAAATATATATATATTTTTTAAATAAAAAAAATTAGAATTAGTCTTGCTGGGAGAAAAAAAACTGTTTTCTCAAAAAGAATCCGATGCACTATTCCCCTTAATGCAAATTTCTACTATCTACATCTTAAAAATCATTCATGGTTAACTTCTCTCTTTGGTAGGAGATCGGCACAAAGTGAACAGCTGTATTTCAGGTGGACAGCAATTTGTTGGGGTTGCATACATTTAAAAAAGTTATTAAATCTGCACATCCAAACCTATATTCATGTGTGCTTTTTTTTCATTGTCTTTAATAGAAGTAAAATAAATCATAATAAATGTTTAGCTTCCTATCACAGTATATTTAAAAATTAATCCCATAATTTATTAATTAATATTATTACTTGTTTATTTATTGGTTTAAAAACTATTCATTTTAGATTTTAAAACTTTTTTTAAAATAAAATATCTTAATCACATTTCATTTAAAAAAATTAGAAACTTTTTAGATAGGTTTTTTATTTACATAATTACATAGATACATATATACATACTTAATCCATCCTCACTAACTTTCTCCACACTTCCCTCTCCTTGCACACTCCTGTTGCTTCAACAACATCCATACATACATACATAATTAAGTTTTAAAATGATATATTTATTGAACCCAAGCTTGACTCGATACTCGAGATCTTAATGAAAAGCTCGCTAAAGATTGATTGGAATGAATAAATTGTTGCTTGCAGGCCTCTTGGTTCAACCCATCTGTATTCTTAACAAATTTCTCATTCTTGAGACAACCTTTAAATTTCCTAAATCTAAATTTTCTTTCTTGTATATTTCTTGGATTTACATAAATATAATGTAGACTAAAGGTTAAATAAACAAAAAACAAACTCATAAAGAAATTAATTTTCTTAAGTGACACAGGACCATATTTTTGGAATATTTTTGATCCAATCCTCACTCTTTGTTGATCTGCAATACGACTGCTTTTCCTATAGGTTCTAGATGGCAGAACTTGTTGGGCAACTCTAATGTTGGTATTCCGAACTATCCTTGATAATGATGATGATAGGCTCTTTGTCATCTACAATGGTGGCCTACAAATGACTTTTGAGGTAAGTGTCGTAGCTTCTAGATTTGTTCCTTTATCTCTATCTTTTATGTTTAAATAGTTATGTGTCTTGATTGTAGATTTTTTTTTGGTGTGTATGTTTAGAATATTTTATTATAAGCTTTCCTCCATACTATGTTCCTAGGCCACCTCCCTGCTTACTAAGCCTGTTATTGTTTCGTTGATTTTTATAGCTTTTTACGTCAATTTTTAATATACACAATAATAATTTAAATATATGTTGAAAATTCACACCTTGTTATTGAAATTAACCTTAAAACGTAATGTCTTAGGGTAAGTTTTAACATGTGTATATATAAGAATTTAGATTTTTATATTGCTCTAATTCTGACCACAGAGCAATTTTATATTGTAAACTATAATTTTATACACATAATAGAATACAGGAAATTAGTTAAATCACAATATGGCTTACATATTAAAGCGACATCAATACCTGGACAGATTGTTACGTTGTCTAAGGCATCACTTTTGGTGTTGAAGACACTAAAGAACAACAAAATTCATAGTGTCACCACGATTCAAACAGGAAAAGGTGGCCTCTTAAAGAAAATAAATATTCACTAGGTCCAAAATGTCCTGTATTGTGAGGTTTCCTTTACCTTTCTCTTTATCATATTTTATTGTAAAATGTAACATTGCTTCAAATAGCCATCCTCAGCATTGACAATAGAGTCCAAATCCACTCCTTTTCTCTCACAAAACTACAGGGTACCAGTAAATGACAAATTCCTCAGTAAATAACAAAAAAAGTTTTATTCAATTCCATTAAAGTTTTACTACACAACCTTCTTAAAAATATCATATAAACAATAAAATGAAACCATCTTCATTCTACTTTCTTTCTTGGCTTCCCCAAGGATAAAAAACCACCACTCCAACATTTATATGGTCGTCTCTCAAGTCTGTAGAGTGTGTGAAATATGTTTACACTTGTTTTGTTATGTCAGGCCTTCCACACACTTCATGCGATGTATCATGATGCTACCACTTGTCATGTGTCTGGCGACTTGTTGGAACTCCTTTCAATACTGTTGGACTTTGTCAAGTGCCTCCGGTTATTCAAAGAAGCTAAAGATGTACGCGGGCTGCTCATGTCTTCTAAGGAGTGGGTGGAGATCCTTCGCAAGTTGGCAACACTGCTCAACACTTACAATTCTCCAGATATGCGAATGCTTTGCATAGGTTTGTTTACTTGTTATTAATTGACAATAGGGCTCTGCTAGTACTCAGATTTTTAACTTTGAGCCAAGTTTTAAATGGAGACTCAGAGCTCAGGCTAGAAAGATTTATGGACTCACACTTTCAAGCTACTTGAAAAAGGTTCTTTTTTTGCCTTGCATCGTATGTCTGATGATGAATGATTTCAGGTGAATTTCATAATCATACTGATCACGTCTCAAGTGCAGCGTTATTCTAAATACAGGACAACACCTACCTAAAACTGTCCCATACAATTCTGGTCTAGTTAGATATTGTCCTGTATTTAGTATAGCGCCGCACTTGATGCGGTCTAAGTCTGATTATAAAACTGACCCAGAGTGTTTACTCTACTCTCTACTTGTTGGGATGTGTTTTGGTGTTATGACGTTTGAGGGGGGAGAGTGGGGGTGAGAGAAGAACCTAACAAAGAAGGGTGTCAAGGTCAGCAACTGAGTAAACTAGTTTTGTTAATGAAAGGAAAAGAGTATGAGGCTAATAATTTGGAACACAAATAGCTTAATGCATGATGGTATTGATTACACCTTAATGCAAAAGTGTACTTTTACATCTTAAAAATCATTATGCTCTAATTTATCTCACTGGTAAGAGGCTAGCATCAAGTGAACAGCTGCACTCCAGATGGACAGGCAAAATTGGGGTTATTGTTATTTTGTTTAATATCGCTTAATCTTCATATCCAAACTTTATTTTCATGAATTTTTTTTAACTTTCCTTGGGAACATTAATTTAATCATGATTAATTTTTCAGCTACTATCACATTTTATTTAAAATTTAATCATATAATTTATTATGACTTAATTTTTTTGGGGGATATTTAAAAATAATCAATTTTAAATTTTAAAACTTTTTTTTACTATAAGAGTCAAATTTTATTAAAAAAATTAAAAATGATAATTTTTAACACCATTGTTTTTTATCTATATAATTAAATTCTAAAATTAAATATTTACTTTACCTAAGCTCGACTTGGCTCAATACTCTGGAGTTTCATGAGAAACTTGCTCGAGTTCGACTCGAATAAAAAACTTGAGCTCGCAGGCCCTTACTTGACAAGAATATATTATTATCGAGAAATTTTATTTGATATATTTATTAATAAATTGATAAATTTACGAAAATTGTGGAAACACTTTAAAATATTGTAATGCAAATAATTTATCTTTATAAAGAAGGAAGCCCAACTGAAAGGATAGAAAGGCTAAGCATTAATAGAAAACAAATAAACTTATCTCTTGATTTCTTAACACGTGATTTATACACTTTTGGAAATGTTTCGTTTCATACTATGAAAGACAAAATATCTAGAATTTGTTTTATTTGTTAATTTTTAAAATAATTCAAGAAAGTGATCGGATGATGGAAGTGTGATGAGTATGAATAAATTAAGAATTAAGTTCATTTGTTTTTCATGAAGCCTAACCTAACTTTACATTCAAGTTGGCTTCCTTCTCTAGCTTTCGAAGAAGTTCATTTTAGATCAACTCTAATAAAAAAATTGAGCTCACAGACCTCAAATTTTATAATTATAAAATTGACTAAGAAATTGGATTGAAAAAAGTTATACTTATTGCTTATAATGTTTCTCAGACCTGCTGAAGGAGATGGTGATGCTTCTTCCCATGGATGCCATACAGTTGTTGGTACCCCTGCTGTCTCATTGCCATGCCGCCTTTCAGGAGAGCCACAACCCTCTGCCCATGGGGCCTTATTTTCCTCGGCGTGGCCACAAGCTGCCCCCATTGGGGCTGAAGGCCGGGGCACGTCCAGTCAGACCAATGGTACAGATGGCTGTGCCTCATGGCCAGCTTGAAGCGGCCAAGGTACTGTGAGGGCCGGGAGAATGTATGCACTTCACCCCTTCGTTGTACAGTCACTTGCAAAATAAAGTCTCTATCAGTTGAAAGATTGGTTCATATCCTAGATTGAGACTAACCAGTTTTAAAGCAGGCAAGATACACATGACTAGTAGCTCAGTATACATGTGTTCCCAAGTACCAACAAACCCACTTGTGTTAAAGGGCCTGAATTTTTTAATATAGAATTATAATTTAACTCGCCTGTACATTATCTCGTTAAGGAAAACTTTTAGCTTTTTAGGGTAGTTTCTTTTACGTATTTGGAAGAAGGTACAGGAAAGGTGGATGGAAAACAGATAAAAGGTCACTATGGCTTTTACAAGGAGAATAAGAATACAGTTCACATTTTACATTTCTGCCATTGGACAAAGAAGTAATGGCTGCCCATGAAGAAAATCAATCGTTACCGCCCAATCCCCCGACCTAGCTTTTGTTCTATTGCGACACATCAGAAGGGAGTGTGAAACATATAAGCCAACTTCCTAAAAGAGGAGGGGGAGGGAGGAGAGAAAAAATAAATTGATAAAGAATGACAGGGCACTTATTTGATGATGATGATGATGATGATGATGATGATGATGATGATGATGATGATGATATGTTCTTATCTGTTTCCAGCCTGTGACCGGGCCAGTTTAGTAAAATGACACCATATTCCTCTATCCTTCCACCATTCTTTCTCCTTTCACTTGAAAACTGTAAGAGGAGCAAATAATATAAAGTAAAAACAGGAAATAGAAGTTGGATGCAAATATCTCGATTATCTTCAAAAGGCAGCCATTACCTATTTGTCCAGTGGCAGCAATGTAAAGTATGAACTGTGTTGTTCTTTTCATTGTAAAAGCCATAGTGAGTTTGTTCCCTTTTATGTGTTTCCTATCCACCTTTCCTGAACCTTCCACATACGTATAATCTAATGTAGACTATTATTAGTTGGAAAAATATGATAACTTCAATTTGTGCTAAATTCTAGAGCTTTAATTTCAATTTCTTTTACAATTTCAAATAGATTAATAACCCTTGAGTTTAATTATTAATGAATATGACTTTCATATCCATTTTACAGCCAGTGTTAGTGCATATCTAATATGGCAGTGTAGAAACAATAATGTAAAGGGAATGGAAGTGAAAGGATAGTTAGGTTAGGCCTAGATAGAAACAAACACACTTCTCTTTTGATACATTTTTAATTCTTCCACGGCTACACATTTTTAATTTTCAGAATTATTCCTTTTTTATATCTCTTTCAAATTTTTCAAGCATGTGGTTCTATTTAAAATATTTCTTTGTGTTTTTTATTTTATATGTGTCTCTTTATATGGAAAAAGAATATTTCCAAAAATTACATCCATGTGGAAGTGTGAAAAGTGTAGATATAAGTGAAGAGAGAAGTTTGTTTGTTCCTATCTAAGCCTTTCCCAACTATTCTTTCAGGGTGGCTTCCTTCACTATCATTTACTTGACATTGTTTAAAAATGAAATGAAATGAAAATTGAATGGCTAACTCTTTTTTTTACTTGACATTATTATACATTGTTTCTAAACTGTCTTATTATACATTTCCACAGCCATTGTTAAGATAAACACATTTCATAATGAACTTTGACCTTCAAGGTTGGGTGCCAAATTACAACAGAGTCAACTGAGAATCATTTTTACATCCTACAGGCAAATTCTGGTACACTTGCTTGGATTTTACCCTAATTATCCTGTTTGATTTTGGTTAGATAGCTTAAGTTGTCAGTACTGTTTAGGGAGCATACAATTAAAAATGGAATAAGAATGAACAGGTTTTGGTGGTATGATTTTCCACCAAAATTTCAAAACTTTATTTAACTGATTTACAGTTTTTTTTTTTATTGCTGGGTACTAGTTGCTACAATTATCATGCATGTGACTCAAAAATAAAAATATTGTTCCCTCAAAACAAAAGATCTATTTTTATCTTACTTCAATGATAACAATAGGTTGAACTGTGCTAGTGTTGTGCTGTTATCAGAACTAATCACATAGTGGATATTGTTTGTTTAAAAAATTAAACCTGATTCAATGAAACAACCAAATTTCATGAGACGTGTTTTTATGAACTCTTAGTTACATCAATAAAATATCTATCAAAACATATTTATGTTATAACATTTTTAATTAATAATATATACATGAAATAAAACAAAATAAAATTTTTTTGTGAGTTTGAATATTCGACCATTTAAATTTGATTTATGGTCAATTTTTGTTTATATAAATATAAATTAACGATAACATTCCAATAACCAGTCATTGTGGGAAATTTATTCCCTCTAACTTAAGAATATTGGTTTAAAGTTGTGTTTGAACTGACTACCATAACAGTCATACTGTAAGCAAAGGCTCATATTTAAAGATACAGAAGAAAAAGAGTCATTGTCTATCTAAACTAAATTATATTATATTTTTAACCCTTTTGCACTCAGCAAATTTTAACGATTTCAGTGTAAAACACTAAGGGCAATTCTTACATATTTACCTGTGTATTTTTGAATTCCTACTATAAAAAACGATTCAACAAATATATAAGAAAAAATTCACACTTGTGATCTAAACATTTTAGAATTAGAAAGAAAAAAAAACTCATCTATCATTATACAATAGATGAAAGTAAAAAGAATATTGAAAATTGGAAAATTTGGAAATTTTAGTTAAAATTTAAAATTTAGAGGTGAAAATGTCAATTGACTTTTTGCCTTTTGTCTTCATCACTCCTGAAAGAAATATCATTTATTTCTGTAAAATCTGATATAAGTTTAGTGTATGTAGTGTTGTTAGTTTTTAAACTACATCAATTTTAGTAAAATTGTGTATAGGCCTACACACTTTTGGAGTCAGCACCTGTGTTTTGGAAAACTCTCTTCATGCAGCAAATAAATAATAAATAAATATGTCACTTTCAGATGTAAATTCACTTTCATTATCTATAATATCTAAATAATCTAAAATATCAGAGTCATCTAACCTAGAACTTGGACCAGCCATTGCATAGTTATAAAAAAAAATATTATACTAACACTTAGGCCTATATAACATATAATAAAAAATACTATGAAGGAAACAAGAATAAAACCATAAATAATATATAAATTTTTGTAAGAAATCCAAATATAAACTGCAAACACTCGAATCAAAATAAAATTAAGAAAAACACAGGAATCAAAAACATATTCACATCACACTGTGAACACCTGAGAATAACACAATTCATTTGTGAAAAAAAAAAATGTTGACATTACACTGCTTCCTGTTGAGGAAAATATGAACTAAAGCTTAATGGTGCTATCTAGTAGCATTTATTATAATAACAGGCAAGATTTAGCTGGTGCCGATGGAATAGCCGCAAGATTGTTTTGCCATTACTTGGCGCGCTGGGCGTTTAAGAGTTATACTCTTAGCTTTGGTTTATATGATATGTACACATTTTAGCCTTAACTTTACTATTTGTTGTACCATACCACTTATGTAAGAGTTGATTTATTATAATTTTTAACCAAAAATAAATATTTTATTTAACGATTCTTTGTAACAAAATACAACCTGTTATTTAACGAAATGGAATGATTTTATTTAATACATATTTAACCGATTCAATATTTTATCAGTTCTACCAACATCTCTCACACATTTTATCAGTTATTTATTATTAGAAACACTGAAATATTGCGAGAGCTATTTTTATTAATATTTACTTTTGCATTAAAGTGAATACCAAAATAGTTTAAGTTTATTGCAGCATTTTAAAACTTATTTTATTCAAGTGAAACAAAACAAAATTGTATCTTTTTGCATAATTTACAAGTTGGCCTTTTACACGCGAATAATGTTCAGTTAGGTCAATTTTGATGATAAATAGTGAAATAAAACCCATACATATTTTTACTAAGAAGTATACGTCCTCGTGCTTTACGTTTATTTTGCCCCAAGGTGCCAGAAAAAGTTAGTAGGCCTATCAACTGCACTATTACAAAAGAAATCTTAATATTCCCATAGCCAATCAAAGCTATAATTCTAGATATTTTATTATTGATAAAGAAGTAAAATATGTATGTTATCTGCCTTTTATAACAGTCAAATTGTGACCAAAGGCAAATATTTTAAATTTAAGGGAAACCTCTTTTTCGCATTTTGAGGTATTTAGTTATATTTGGAAGAATATAAAGTGTGAACTCTGTTCTTCTTATTCTATATTCATATAAAATGTACCCCAAAAAGTTAAGAGGTTTTCCTTAAAGAGATAAAAATTAAAAGTGTTACCTATTCAGTACCAATTTTCATTACTTTTTATAGTAATTAGCATGGAAATAATAAGATCAGGACTGTAATGAGCAAAAGGTCGTAACAATTTTATTTAATTTTTATAACAAGTGTGCTACACAGATAAACCTACATATTTTGATAACGATTCAAACAGGTAGTCGAAAACGCCCTAGACAAAAACAAAAGGGATGACTTAGCTTTTAATAATCACCCGCATCAGGTTGTGAATTATTTTATGACCTTGCCTTGTCCTTGGGGACTGTCCCCACTCTACCTCTCTAGTATCTAGCCTATGTCCCTGCTACTTCACTTTATCCAAACACCGTCGCAACTGTAAAATTAGAAACGAACCCTTTTGTCAGAAACATATCTAATTACAAAACAAAGTGTCTCTCGATTTGTGAAAAGTTAAAATTATTCGTGAGATAGATTCATAAATAAAAAGACTAATTTAAAATATGTTTAGTATTAAGTTTATGGGTTTAAAATTACACACAAGCTATATGTAGGTATGTAATTATGTAATTTTTTTATTTCTAATATTAATTTTGTTTTTAGAATAGATCTTTTTATTAGGGGTGGACGGGATCTCAAATCCTTGAAAAAATGTTGAGAATTTATCTATTTCCGTTGGACGGGCGGGATTGACCCTTTCCCGAAAAGTTTTGGGTGGGAAACAAAACATAATACTTCAAGAAACAAAACAAAGGGCGGTGCTCATGTTCTAGCAATTACTGCTGTCTCATCACTGTTAATATCTTTAGTAGACAACCTTCTTCTTTGTTATTTAGCAAACTTGGTGGCTGGGATGCAGTGGCGTATTCTCTGGGTATGCTAGTCCTGCGCCGCATACCCATAATTATATGGACTAGTTTCTAAATTCAATGTTATTTGTGCAAACTCTGTAGATAGTAATGTTAAAATTGTGAATAAATATACATGTATAATGTATCTATATATTATTAATTTGTAAACTAATATTGGTTTATAATTCAAGAATATTGTGTTTTAAGTAATTATTCCTCCAAAAGGGTTTTCTACCTACCCAGCTTATGAAGCTCAGGACCTGCTGCTTGAAAACATAGAGAAGTTCTAATGACCTTGACTAATGTCTATGGGGTTGCAACACTCCCCTTTCCCGTCGCCAACAAACATTGGCCAATGAACTAGGGTGTTTACAGCCCAGGGCTTGCTGAATACTTATCGCAAGCAAAACAGTGTGCCAACTGTTGAACAAATATTCAAGAATCAAGATTACATTGATTATTTACTAGGCTAGTATAGCTCAAGTAAAATAAAATAAATGCAACTAATATATATGAAATAGTCGTGTAAATAACAAGCTTTAAACTATGCAATAATTAAATACATATTTGATTATGTTTATGCATTCTAGGCACATGTATCATCATGTATTTGAGCAAGCATATTTACCACCATTTTAAAGTATACACGGGTGAAGTAGGGGGGGAGGGAGGGAAATGAGGGGCTAATTTAACTGTAGTAACTAGACAGTGTTTTTGTGTTTTAGTATGAAGTATTTATGGAGTGTTAACCTTTTTCTTTTGGTTGTTGCGTATAAGTTTATAATTTTTTGCAGCATACATTATCTAATTATTAGTCATTGTGATTTTATATAATTATACATCAAAGGAATCCCAAAAGTTAGGAGTGTAATTTCACAGTTTCAAAATGATTGATCAGAAAAAGGTAGAATAAAATTTATTTTCAGATGTAAATGTCTTAGCAATAAGCAGATGACATAGCGATAGAGAAATAGGCTCAAAAGGAAAAAAATCTCTCCTTTGTTACTGTTATCACATTTTACAGATCTAATTAGCTTCTGGAGCATAATTAGGATTAATAGATAGTTTTAGGCTCTTATTATTATTGCAACGTGAGTTGGACAATCCACCTTATTCCTCCCACCAAGTTCTGATGGACGCTTGATCCATGTAGTACTTCATTTTACTCTTTTTATATATTTTTTCTTTTTACTTTGCGTAATGCTACCTGCGAGTCCGACACCTTAGCTCAGTCAGCAGTTTGCCTGCCCACTGAGCTAAGGGTTCCGGGTTTGATTTCCAGCATGGCCTAAAAAATATTATTGGTAAAATTTAGATTTCCTCTCTCACGATGACAAATTAACGGCTGGGGGCTGGGTGTTGTGTTTGTTCTAGATTTAAGTTAAGTTGTGTGATGATATAATCACTTGGCCCAGAAGCTGCACGCTAATATCTCAAATAAATAAAAAATGAAAATGCTACCTGTGTGTACTTTTAATTACACTCAACCAATTTAATAGTGTATGTCACTCTTATTCAGCCAGGAGTGTACTCATAACTCTTAGCCTTGACATTTTTAGTTAAATCTTAGATTGTTTAGGTATTGCGATGGACTGCAGTGTGCTGTGTTTTGATATTCCATTACAATTTGAGTGGATGATAATCGTCAGTAGTTTGCCGTTTTGGTGTGTTTTGAGCAGAGTTCTGGTGTAGTTTTATGAAGTCAGAATATGTAATAGACTGTAAAGGTGGATATTGAAACAAAGATATAAATAAGTCAAAAAAGAGAGACGAGGGGAGTTAGGAGGTGCGAATTTTCTCAAGATATAATGCGAGTATGAAAAAAAAACATGTTTGAGATCCATTGTTCTAAACTAGAGGTACTCATGTTTAAATATTTCCAGGGGAAGCATCTCTTGACCCAAACTAAAAAAGTCATTCTCGTCCACCCCTACTTTTTATCAATTTACTGAGAATGAGAAAAATAAAATAATTAGAGATTACATTTCTTACTGATAAAGTAATTAATAGTTGGTTATGCAAAGGAAATTCTGTCGATACTCTGGTGCTCATTATCACCCAATTTGAATTTGTATAGGGATTTTAAATAATTCTTTAGTTTATTTTGTAAGCTGTTTGCATCCTTAATTTAATATACTAAAGTTATATTAAACAATAGACATGCTAAAAAACTCAATGAATATTTAATTAAAATTGTTTTTAAGTTCTCACCTCGTTATGTTTCAGGGACAAGACACAGAGTATGACCAAGCACTTCTGGACTTCTACACACCTTATCACGACTTCATTGACGTGGTGTGCCGCCTGGCAATCAATAACGATTGCATGTCTGAGGCTCTAGTCAACTTGAGTGCCATGGTGGGGTTTGAAGGGGTTCCCCTTCATCTCACATTCTTCCCCAAGCTCTGGCTAGATATATATCATGCTCAGGTAAATTCTTTGTCTTCATATTGGACACACTTAATACAATAATTTACATATACATATAAAAGCATCTCTAGTAGATGGCTTTCACCTATAATAATGATAATGATAATAATGATAATGATGATGATAATAATGATAATGATGATGATAATAATGATGATGGTGATGATGATGATGATGATGTTGTTATTATTATTATCATTATTATTATTACTACCCAAAACTTGGTAAAATTTAATAGCTTACTTTATTTCATTAGGAACTTGAAAGTTCATTGCCACACTTACAAAAAGTACGGTAAATTTGTTGTGTTCATTCTTGCACCTCCAAGCATTATATTTTTGATCACAAGATCATAATGTGTATTTAAAAATCATGTCCTAAGAAAGTTCATTTGAGATTGTTTTGTTTTTTGGTTAGCATTAAAAATGATTATTGATATAATATGGCTCCTTGTTTATATTTTTATTTATTCAAACGTATATTTTTGACTTAACAAACATTTTCCCACTCAATTAAACCCTTTGACATTTTCTTCCTCATAATTTTAAGTGTAGATTCAATGGTTAAATTCTAATGTTGTGTATATTGTTTCAGCATGTAGATCGTAAATACGTCTCCATGCTAACTAACAGCAACTATTTTGTGGATTACGTAGAGGCAGTTCTTTTAGATGAAAGAACATCACTAAACGTTCCTATTGTCTTCAACTTCCTTTCAGTGTTTTTTCCAAAAGTAAGTGTGTAGTCTTAGATTGGTGATTTTAAAATAATAAGTAAGTAGGTTTTTCCGTAGCTTCTAACCCCCCACTCTTAAATCTTTTTATACTCAATAAGATGTGGGAAATCATTACTACTTAGTGGTGTGTGAATCTTTGAAACTTTGACTTGGTTTTGAAACGAATACTGTTTTGAATTTGCTTTGAAAAAAAATTCTGGCTTTGACATTTGGCCAGTAAACTTATTGACATAGGAATACTCTATCAGAATAAAACAAAATATCAAGAACAATTGTGCAATCCATACAGGTCATCTGTACATTAAACTCCCAATCATCTCTACTCAGGCTATCCATTTTGCAAATTATTGATGCACGTAATTCAAAATAAAATTATTACAATAGTTTTTGTGTGTGTTCTTTTTTTTATCAATTAATGAATGGTTTAAATTAGGAGGAATAGCCAGCACACTTACCTTGGTGATACTTAAGTAGTCCCACCTTATCGATTAAATAAGTAATTTGGCAGTAAACATTGAACTGTAAGCGGAGCTTAACACATTTTTTTCACGACCATAACCCCTACCACTCGTAACTTCCCCTCCAGTCTCAAAAGATGAGAACTGTCATAAGAAAAAAAGTCAACAACACATTAAAGCAGAAAATAATATATCACTACTTTAAAAAACAGATGTAGGAGGAAATAATACCATACAAGCTGCAAGTAATTTTTATACATATATATGTAAAACTGTTTAATATTGTAGACTGTAGATAGCTCTGAGTGGCTGATTCTTTCACCATTTAGACTCAATACACCAACAACTAGTGAAAGATGCCTCTGGATACGAGACCTACCAGGATGGCTCAGTGGTAGAGCCAAAGGT
Source organism: Timema genevievae (assembly GCA_902155825.1). Taxonomy (NCBI): domain Eukaryota; kingdom Metazoa; phylum Arthropoda; class Insecta; order Phasmatodea; family Timematidae; genus Timema; species Timema genevievae. Next base: position 75,828 of record CABFWO010003455.1, read on the forward strand.
CCCTAGTTAGATTCCTGTGTCCAGGTTGTCATTTTTCACTTAATTGAATTTTACTCAACTATCAGGACTGATCCTGTGGATCACCATCACATGTCAGTTTGTGATACACATTAATTAATAATTAAAGACAAAGTTGTGTATTCGATTCTATGTGTATTTCAATTATCCAATTATCTATGCATTCTCCAGTACCATCTAACCTGGATGGTCAGGATACACATAATACCAACTAAGTATGTTCAAGCGGTGTTATTGTTTTCTTAGGTCGCCTTACTTTAGATTAAATGCTGCACTCCTCTGATAGGAACCCAGCACCTTTCATATTTATTCATCATGGGGGTCTTAAGTCATAGAAAATAAGTACAACTCATCAATATAAGTACATCTTATAAGGGTTCATAAAAAATTGTATATTTTGTTCTCAAGGAAATATAAATTTGTCTTTATTGCATCTTATTTGAACACTACTTTTGATTAAGTCTTTATTTATTTATTTGGAAGTTTATTCCCAAAATATTTGCGTATGAAAAGTGGAGGGTTTTAATAACTTAACCTTATTAATTCCATTATGGGTTTTATTCAAGGAAATTTGTATGCTGAGATCAAGCATCAGGGTTTTATTTTTTTGCAGCTACCCTGATTGCACAGCTAGTAATGTATACTTTGATTTAAGCCTAAATCACTATTACTTTTTTTTTGCAGGTAGCTTCTCATGTACTGAATGACCAGACCTGCAACTTGATAGAAAACCTTGTAACATCTCTGTCGGGAATTGTAAACTTGGTGAATATTCGAACAACTGCGAACAAACTAAATGGTGACCTGCGTGCACTAGCGTTGGTGTACAGCACCGAGGTGGCGTTGTCACCTTCTGCCGAGCTGCTTCCCACACTCAACCAGTTACTCATCAAAACCACCACGGCCCGCAAGCAGATGGAGGAGAGTGCAAACACAACTTCTGTTGACACGTCAGGTAGAATGATGACATACAATTAATATAAAAATATTATAAGTAAGCATTTGGAAAACTTTGAAATTTCAAATATAAACTAATTTTCATATTCGATTTGATTGTTCTAAATTTTTATATTTTAAGAAATTTTAATCAAACTCAACATTTTAAATACAAATAAATCCCAAATTTGGGTTTGACAGAATTTAATTTGAATCTAAAAGTCAAACTTTTAAATAATTTAAGATTTTTATTGAAACTAAAATATAACAACAATTTAGTCGATGTTTAAGTTAAGTCATAAGGCCTAATTTATCTTGTATTCGAATTTAAAAAAAGTCTACCTCGATGATCTTTGGGTAAAGTGCTCGCCTCAGGACCTGATGTCTGTGGTTTAAAACCCAACGGGGTTGACAGATATTTATTGAGTGATAAAAATCTGTAGCAAAACTGTCAATCTTACGTCGATTGTAGTAAGTAAAAGAACCCTGGAAGGTATGTTAAAATAACTTTCCCAACGAAATTGGTAGGCCCTTTCACTCTCACTCATAGAAATTCTAATATGCTAATATAATCGGTTGGTTCAGAAAGTGTGTGTTAAATACCTTAAATAAACAAAGATTTGAATATATATACTAGATTTTGAGACATTTTCACCATAATGTATTCTGTTCAAAACATTTTCATGATAAAATATCTAATTCGTATTCGTTTGGAAAATTTTCCAAATTATGTTGTATCTATTTAGAGATAAAGTTACAATGGTGTGTTTTTTACTATATCATAACTCATAAATCAAGTAAATATCACATCATACAATTTAATTACTACAGATTTCTGTCAAATGGAAATTAGTTTTAAGTTGCATAACAGCACAAAATAATCAAACTTTAACATCAATTTGTATTTTGGTCTTCCATTTTTTTACTACAGATGATTTATGGTTGCTATTCTGATTATTTTTTTAAGTGAAGTCAAACATGAAACAAATTGACTGATACTTATTAGCACATATGCTAGTGCCTCTGTGCTGAGTCGTGTTGACTTTTTATATGCAACAGTGCTCGCCTGAAGATTTAATAAAGAAATTGAATTGGGCAGCATCAATACCCCAACTTCATATTAATAACATAGTTGGGGTCGACTGATAGTCAATGTCATTGCCATTGTTTTTTCTTTCAGTGGAAGAGGCCCCATCAAAGAAACGCAAAATCACGATGGACAAAGAGGAAGGTGAGAACCCCAAGCCAGAGCCGGTAGCAGGCTGCTCTAAAGATCCAGAAGTGCTACCCTCCAGGGATCCGGGTGAGAACAAACAGATATCTACGAACTGGCTCGAGGTTCTGGAGAAGACAATCACTGACCTGAAGGAATCTGTTGAGAAGAAAGACTGAAGTCTCTGTGCATGTACAATAAACTGTTCCCCCTTGGGTGTGTTGAAAGGTTGGACCTCTGAAGGCAGCTTGTGGAGGAATACTGTGTGGTAGGACACTTGTAAACTCTCAAGCTGGTACTTAAAATATAATCGTGTTGTTTGGTGCAGCTGCAGACATTGGTGCCATCTTCAACTTCAGTGATTGCCCATTACATTCTAAACTAAATACTTCATCCTTTCTGTGTGTATTTTTTCAGTAATTGAATCTTAAATGGCCAATATACTTCACTGCCCCCCTAACTGGCTTGCTTTACTTGTCCCAAAACAGTTGATGAATGCATACAACACCCGAACATACATAATTTAGTAAAAATTATTACATATTGATATGTTATATTAGTAGCAATAAACCATATATTGGTACTCACATACTGCAAACAGATATAATCTTTTCTGACTCTCAAGTTATAAGTGTATCACTAATTAAATGAATTATTTTATGCCTTATGGCTTGAAAATGTAAAAATTAGGACATCATTAAGATACACACTCCCTCTCTAATAGATAATTAATCATATAAAGAAGATATATTTGTGCGCTAAATTATATTGTACTGTTTTATGGAAATGTTTAATTCAAGGCTTTCTTCCTCTTATGATGTATGATCGAACTGGAGTTGAACATTTTCATGCAATGTTACAAAATACTTATTACATTGATTGCTTGAAAAAAACCTAATTATTTGTGTATTTTTAAGTTAAATTTTGTAAATATCATATCAATTTTGTGAGTACTACACATTGGTGCATCTTTAATGTTTTAAAATCAAATATACTATTTGGATAAGGTAAAAAAAACTACACACTCTAGAAAAATATAACAGCGTATGTGTATTTTATGTGTATAAAGTATTCAATCATATTTTAAAATGTGTGTTTTTATTGCTATATTGTAATTAGTTAATTTGAGGTAAGCGAGCTTGTCATTTTACTCCAACTTAAGGTGATTATTTCTATAGGTGTTTTTTGATACTAATTGTAGATGGAAAACCTTAGCATAGTGAAGATTTTTTTTTATTGTTTACGAAAAAGAAACATGCCTGCATCATAAATTGTATTTATGTTCAAATGAACCTCTACTTCCCAGAACAAAGCTTTTTCTTATTATTCCACTCTTAGGCTGCAGTCTTAAACTTAGCAGAGGTGAATAAAAATAATGTTGTTTTGATTTCCTTTTTTTTGGGAAGTAAAATTGCGCGTTTCACTCTCTTTCCTGATGAGTTCCAATATAATGAAACCCTGGTCAGAGGATTGGGTGGTGACGATTGATTTTATTCAAGAGACAGTCATTACCTCTTTGTCCAGGGGCAGCTATGTAAATAAATATGGGAAAGACTTAGTAATATTATTTATGGATGTGAGGAAGGCATATGATAGCGTGGATAGAAATAAAGTTTGGAAAGCAATGGAGGAGGTTGAAGTGGAAATAGGAGTGGTAATGAGAGTGAAAAGCATTTACCCAGGTGCAACAGTCATCTTTTTTTCCTTTCTTTTTTGAATTCTGCCCTTTTCTCCATATCGTTTGGTCTTCAAGTAATCCACCAATGTATCATTTACATCATCACAGCTGGGGAATATCCAGGGAGTTTTCTGAGTACTTTGTCCATGTTAAAAGGGACAATTCCAGATGCTTGAAAACCACTGATCAGATTTTTTTGGACCATTTCTCATCTCTATCCATAATTTTGAGCAATACTAAGTAGTGATGGAAAGGTCACTTTGGAAAGACCAGATATTTTCATATTTCTTGCTTTCCATGTTGATATTACCTTACGCCAAGCAACCTTCATTGAGTGAAAAAAGGAAACATCTAAAGGTTGGCATAAATATGTTGAATTAGGCAGCAAACAGACAAAGGCAACATTATGCACATTTCCTTATAACCTCATCGGTGAAATGACTTGCTAAGTTGTCGCCAAGCAATACTTTCTTGCCTTCTAGTCAGCGAGCATGAGGTAAAAACACTGTTGTAAACCAGTCAGTGAATGTAATTGAATTCATCCAACCATGGTTCGTTCTAATGAACCTTGTTCCTTTTGAGCAACAAGGCTCAGCACAACATGGATCCCCTTTAGGTCCATGTTCCGTCTATGTGTCCCATATGTTCCCACTTATATATATGGTGGTAGAAGCAGGCCAGATGCAGACCCACAAACCATTATCGTTGTCACCGATTTAGAATGGTTCATTATAGTTACTGGATATTTGATCCCAAGGCGATATAGAAATTTCTTTAAGAGACTCTTCTGACACATAAGCTCGTTTCTTTGCAATGTTTGAACTTAATCTTTGGCCTATAGAATCTTTATGTTGTTTTAGTAAGCAATATGCCCAATCAACTCCTGGCAAGTTATTAGAAAACTTTACCACAGACCTAATAAAGAAAGTGGGAAACCCCAGTCACCACACTTCGTCAGTCCCTCGATTATCTGCATCTTGTTTCAAAAATTAAAACATTTACTAGGGGATCACCTGATTATCTGAAAAAAAAAATAGGCCATAATTTCATTGATAAACAAATATGTTGACATTAAATTAATTATAGCAGTAGGCCTATATTAATTGGCATATGCCACAGGCTGAAAGATGAGCTAGGCCTATTGTCAGCACAAATTACTCTATCATTCCAAGGAATAAGTTATCTAAGAAAATAAAGTGCGTGTTAACATTGCATTCTATGTACTCGTTAATAAATGTACACACCTAACTATTCTGAATAAGTTTTGTATAAACGTTTCATAAAAATTGTATTGGTTTGTAGGTTATCAATCTCACTCCACATTACTTTGATGTATTTTATGCTAAAAGTTGTTAAGTTATAGGAGTCTACAATACATCTTTCTTATCCGTAGATATGATATAGTTAAATATCCAACCAAAAAATTTATACTAACCTTTTTTTAATAATGTACAATGAAAAGTTTGGCAGCTTTAAGATGTACAAACAGTTTAACCACCACATAAAATATTTTTTATCACAGTCACCTATTGTTTCCCTCCAAAACACAAAATTATTAGTCATATATCAGAGTGGCCAACTGTAAAATATTAAAATTATCTACATAAATGATAGTGTGTTATGGCTCTCAATATGGTGATGATTTGTGAGTATCAATCTCACCCCAGTCTATGGTATGGGGATAATAGGAGTTAAGACAGAAAGTGGAAGGACGGAGTGGTTCCAAATAAAAAATTAAATGAAGCAAGGTAGTGTCCTTTCACCATTACTATTTGTAATGGTAATCACTAGCATCTCGTGACCAATATTATTAGACAAGCTTGGAAGGGGTGTTCCCAAGCTTAAAAGGGGAGGTCAGGGATTTTTTTTAAAATTTTTATTCTTAAAGAAGCTATTTGTTTTTTTTATGGTAGTTGTGGCTTTGGGCGTCCTGTTTTGTGATTTACATTGTGTTATTACTTACTATAGACACATACTTTCGTTTGATATCTTTCACTGATACACACATCACCTGCACCAAAACACCTGCTACAATAAACTCCACTAAACTCTAAGGCCCGGTACACACGACACAACTTCTTGTACAAAAAGTTGTGCAAGAAATTGTTCAATATCTTGGTCACATGGATTGCATACAAGTTTTATCCAGTGATGTTCACACGGCGTTTTTGCCTTTTTTTTTGGAAAAATCATTGAAAGATTTGGAAAAAATTGGTATTTTATGTAAATAATTTCTTAATCATTCCTAGAAATTATGAAAATAAAAAACGGTGTTTTTTTCGATCATTTAATATTCTTTTAAAACAGTTGAAAACCTTTATATTAATTTTGGTGTCTAACCTCCTTCAATTATAATTATTTGTTTGTTTTCAATTATTTAGCTGTTTTTCTTAGTCACTTTTTTTTTAACGTAACTGTCTAGCAGACGAAGTTTTCATGTTTACAACTCAAAAGTTGTACAAGAAAAATAGCTGATATATGACGCGTTCTTTTTTACGAAATTGTATACGATAAGTTGTGCATAGCAGCTCTTGTACAAGTTTTAGTGTTCGCACAACGCCATCTTCAGGCTGCAAATTATTGTACAACTTTTTGTACAAGAAATTGTGTCGTGTGTCCCGGGTTTAAAGATGTGTAGGCACGGAATCAGTACCTAGACAATATTAATTTCCCCTTTCATGCCAAACCATCCCTTTATGTTTTGAAAGAGTAAGAGAGGGGGTAGTGACGACTTCGGTTCTAGTCGTCATCTTTCGGGCAAGAGAAGTCGTAGCTCAGCTGCTTACATTTTTACCTGACATCCGCAGCTCTTCCCCTTCTATCCCCTCTGAAATCTATGATGTCACTAGATGGAGCAATGGGATGAAAGTCTGACAAATACCAACTTTCAACCATTATAAGATGAGCTAGTGCACGTCTTGCACGAATGCTACGGTCACTTCCATGTCTGAGATTTTTTTTTTCAAACCCACTGATGCTTGAATTACATTTAAATGATTACCAGGAGAATATTTTTGCAAATATTAAATAAAATGATTACATATCTTCAATCAAAGGCAAGCAGTGCTTGCCTTGCTTGCTCTGACGCAACGCCACTGATGTTAATGGTAATGGAAATGGTCATGAACAAAGTGGCAGGAAACCACAAGGAGGAAAAAATGAAAGCCATGATGTTTTCTGATGACTTGATGGTATGGGGGGAGAAGGAAGAGGAAGTAGACAACTACAATAATGGAATGAGGAAGTAAGAGTGTGGAATGAAACTTAGCATGGTAAAGTGTGAAGTGATGGTAATGACAAGGAATGGGGTAAGGCCTAATAAAGCTACAAGGTTGGATGGAGTAGAGCTGAGAAAAGTACATAACGTAAAATATCTTGGAAGCGTGATTAAGGAGAAAGGTGGAAGTTGAGAGGATTTCATAGTAGAGGACAGTGGGGAGAGTTATTCCATAGGTGCGTAAGAGACCTTCTATGGAGAAGAGAAGTCCCCTTGAAGTGTAAGGAAGTATTGTACAGGGCGTACTTTGTACCTATTGTCACATATGCAGCAGAAACATAGACAGCGAATTCAAGAGAGATTAGGAAAGTGGGGGCCATGGGAATGAAGTATGTGAGAAGCATGTTAGTTGTCATGAGGAGAAACAAGATTAGGAATGAAGTTATCCGGGGAAGCGTTCGGGTACAGGGAGTACATGAGATAGTAGTGGAAGCAAGACTGAGATGGTATTAATATGCAATTAGGATGGAAATAGAAAGGATGCTAAAGAAAATGTTGGAAATGAAGTATGTGGGGAAGAGACCGCAGGGGAGGCCAATGAAAAGACGGGAGGAGCAAATAACAGAAAGTGTTCAAGTGAGAGGAGAATAATGGAAGAAATTAAAGGAGAAAGGTTAGTGAAAGTAGAGAGTAAACTACCCAATCACAGGCTGGAAACACTTGTTGATGTTGACAAGCAGGAAATAAAGTTAATTGCGTTTATGCCCCTGGTATTTCTTATAGGGGTGGGACCTTCGAAGCATTAATACTACTTGATACATCGAATATATGAAATTATTCTTCAAGCTGAATTGAAGTTTGAATATTTTTCTCATTGATTTTATGCTTGAAATATTATTATACTTTGGTCAAGTATATATTTCTATGGACTAAAATTAATTGGAAAATGTTTTATTGCACAATTTTTCTAGGGTTGGGTGAGATCCCGAACTTCAGAAAAATTGTTGTTCCCGAAATTCGGGCGGGAAAAAATATTTACCAGGATTTTTCAGGGTAAACAAAATAATTACACCCAAGGACCGCCAATCAAAGTCATGTTTGTATTTAATTTTTATTTAAAATATTAATCTACAAATTTTAACTAACCTTATCTTCCATCAAGCAGCTGGATACTCGAAACTTCAGTTATTTATTTTGTAAGGAGTTACAAAATAACAGCCCATTAAAACCCCTTTGCTGCGATAATCGGATATATCCGATCTCCGCATTGTAGCCATTGACTGCTGAAATCGACTTTGCCCTACGACGTGTAAACTTTATCTACCTTTGCTGCGACAGTCGGAAATAGCCTCAATAGTGTCAGAACGCTGAATATTTTATACTAGCATGCCCGTGCGCCTCTGACATCTGGTGTTAGTTTTGAGACTTATAATTAGCATTTTTGAAGGTAAGAAATAAAAATTAAATAGCAGCAAAAGGGTTAAATAACATAACCACACTTGACATAATTGAGGGAAATATCTATCTGTGAATAGATTTAAGCCAGGAAAACATATTTTTAGTGCAAAATAATGCTTTTAAATATCAAAATTATCACAAAATACACCTTCAACACACTTAATGGCATAAAGATACATAGATTATATGGGTATTATTGTTTGTAACGGGATCCATTTGCTTTTATACCATAGATAATAAGTGTTGGATAAGCTAATATTTTTGGAGTGTAGCAGCGCTTTTTGTGAATGTTTTAATAACTAAAATGTAAGAGGTAACCGGACACACTGGTTCAAACCAAGAAATGTTTTTGTTATTACTATGGACAAGAATGTAACTCACTTGTATTTATTCAGGTTAGTTTGAATATTCTGATGTTTAAAGGTCCTTGCACACCAGTATAGTATCATATACGTACGGTATCGTATGTTTTTCTCTTGCCATGCTTTGCTATGGAGCTGCGTACACTGACACCCGTCGTAGCACCAGGGTAGCAGCATAGTATCGAATACGTACGGTGCCTACTCCCCACTATATCCTATCAAAAACTCCTCTTGCACATCAGTAAGTTTTTTCAGCCATTGAGAAATCATTTCAACAGTTGCCCAAATAATTTCAAGTATCTGCTAAGGCTGAAATATTTAACTTGGTCTCTCAGTATGAGAGAAAAGTATGAGAATGAGAGTACAGCTATTACCCTGGACATTTTCACTTTTACCAACAAGCATTACAACCCCATACATCCAACGATCAGCTATCCATGATACCTCTATCTCATCAAAATGTTCTCATTCACGCCCTCAACAATCAATGTATCTTCTTGCTTCCCATCATCAACTTTCTATGTTTCTTCAACCGGTTCATAATGTTACTCAACAGCCATCGCCTCCCATTGCATTCAACCTTCATCCTCTTAAGATTCCTTCTCATGTTCGTCCTCAACGGCAACCACCTCCTACCACATTCAACCTTCATCCTCCTATGCTTTTTTCTCATGATGTTCCTCAACAGCAAATGCGCCGACCTCTAAGGTATACGAAAAACTTTATCGTCATGGATCAAATCCTCAAAAAGTGTAAAATCTCTCCAAACACTTTTCTTTTCTTATTGATCATGTATCCACTTCTTTTTCTCTGGCTCCAGAAACATAGCTGCTACCACAATGTCATCATCAGACTAAGCAGACAAGGTATCACCCATTATAATTAACAAAACAACAAAAATACACTCGCTTATTTTGAACTGTGCTGTTCTCAGGTAGCGAAGGAGAATTGTAGGGTGTGGTGGGGGGAGGGGGGGAAGCTCTTGGGGCATACGTCGTATCTACAATCTCGGTGTGCTAGACCGTAGCGACAATACGATACCATATTCTGAAAATTGAAATGTGATTCCTAAATAGCTCAGTGGTCAGAGCATTGGTGTACTAAGCCAAAGGTCCCGGGTTCGATTCCCATGTCCAGGTGTCATTTTTCAATTTTCAGAATATGAAACACATTTATCTTTAAAATTGACAAAACAATATGATTCTTCCCAGTCAGTGTTAAAATTATACGTTCGTTTTCTTTTACTTGACACACTCATTTTGGGATTAAAATTTGAAATATTAAAAAAAAAATAGTACTGTAAACTAACAATTTAATACACCAAAAGTATGAGTATTTAACCAGAAAAAGAGCAACGATGAAACTGTCATGAATGGTTTACACCACACAATAGTTACTAACTCCCGCTATATAGACATCCAGTCAACTGCCGTGTTAAGTTTCCAACAGCGATTTTGACGTTACATGTGGTTGTGGGTAATACTCAAGGTTCAATCCCCTCCAAGTTGACAAATTAAAAAATAATACTTTATTTATAGTTTTAACAAGACCAAAATAAAGACTCAAGCAAATATATAACTACTCACCACCATTTTGGTGCTTAGGTACATTTTTAAAACATATTTTTATTCTGTGTTTATCCAACCAACAAACTGGGTAGACCCATGTCAAGATATTTACAAAGGAAATAGGAAGTATTAGGATGGTATTAGTGAGTGTGGGGAGAATGATGGAAGGGGGTAGGTCTTTGAGATTAGGTAAAAGCAAAACCATTCACCTTGAAACTATTAGAATTGTAGTTCATAGTAAAAGTACACTTTGTAAATGAGCCGGCAAAGAAAGAGGAATGAGAGGGACTTTCAATCACCAACTTCTTGAGAACAGCATACTTAGAGATAAGCACACACTTGATTTTTTCGGAAAAATGACAGATTAAAATTATTAGTCAATAACTTTTCAACTGTGGTCAAAAAAATGGCGTGAAGACGCAAAAGGCTCGGCGAGCACTGGCGCCCGCGGGTATAGGGTTGGGGATCCCTGCTCTACATACTATCAGAATAAAACTAGTAAATCAAATGTTAACCCGAGCACGGGATTTATAATATATTTACAAGTATACCCTATATGTTATCAAATAAAACTAATAAATCAAATGCTAACCCGAACACGGGA
>CABFWO010003456.1:0-32888 GCA_902155825.1 Timema genevievae
GTCAAGAAATAGTTTAAGGACTTAAGGCTTTCTTTAAATCCGGCCTCGGGCGTAGCTAGGCAAACTATTCTGCAGTCATGTGTGGAAGTATAGCATACTGCGCGGGCGTTTAGCCAACAAGTTGCTACCTTTCAATCTCGACGGGGGTACATGTTATGGTCTTGTAGACCCCATTAAGGGCTACGGGGTGGGTTTTTTCATTTTCCCACCCTTTCCCCAAAGATGATACACCATCAGTCCGTAAGGGCGTCATGTTTCAATCGTTTATAATATATTTTCATGTCTCAATGTAATGCTAGAATTCGAGAGCCCTTCGGGACTGGTGTTTTCATTTATACTATGTGTTTCCTGTTTGTATGACCAAATAAGAAATGTTTACAATAATAAAATTAACCTTGCAAACAAACAAGATAATGTCATCATTACCAAAATATCCATTCTGTTGTCTTCCATGATTGATTAATCTTTTCAGATCATCACTAAGGTAACGACTTCGTTTAATCATTGCTAGGCCTGTGTACTAGACCAACGAGAGTAGATAATATTACTAGGGTGTCTGTGGAAGTTTACGTGGTAATGTCCAGGCACAAAATCCTGGCTGCAGTTGTAAGTTATCATGAATGTGACGTGTGATCAGGGTAATTATTTGCTAAATTCTGGGAACCTCTTCCAGTCACATTACCTGTCATTGTATCAAGCAGATATTTTTGGTCTGAACTAAGGTCATTTTTATCCTTTACTAAAGGGAATTTGGTTTCCATTTTCTTAAAATCAACAACAGGAAGCTTCTCGCAGCACTGTAATTGTTTCCCTATCTGGTCTGAAAACCCTTTGGGGACCCATAGTTTCGCCATCTAAGTGCATTCATAAATTCCTCAAGGAAAGCTAATTTGTGTGAAGCTGACAGATGAACCGTTATGAGGATTTCTTCAGCTCTAGTTATAAAATACGTACTATGCCCCCATTGTCCCTGAATTGACAATAGTGCCATCACAACCAACAGCAGCAGTAGGAAAATTAATAGTTTTAACATTTATGCATTTAAAAATGTTAGTTGTTTTATATACATCTCGTCCTAAAACACAGGTTACATGTTCGAGTCTTGGTCCATGTCCTGTTTCGGATATAGGAATGTGTTTCCTTCTGTAATAAACTTTTTGTAATGCTAGAAGCCCCTCTTTTTCTTTAGATGGTGTTTTGAAGTTTCTGCCATCAAAGTAGATTCCAAACAACCGCTCTGATTTGTTTGCTTCTTGTATCTGGTATCGTATCTTGGATCATTCACGTCGAGATTTGGAATAGTCCACAAAGCTACTTATATTTTCTGAGCTAGTTATTCCAACATCTTGGAGTTCAGCAAATGCGTCAATGAAAGCTGATCTATCAGAGACTCCGGTACGGTCACAGACAAAAGCCAAAGATGGAAGATCTAGTCCCACTTGTTATGATACAAATTCTGGCATGTCATTAGACTTTGGCAGTGGTACTTCTTGTACATGTGCATTCAACAGAGTTGGTAGCTCGTGTTCAGTCATCAGGTGGTAGAAACAATCTGGTTATGGTGAACCCCTTCATTATATCTCTTCAGCTGGAGAAACATTATGAAGGGTCAATGGTTTCTGAAAACTTGGATCATGTTGAAATCGCAGTATCTCTCTCACTTTTATTTAATTTTATTTATGCATTAATTATGCATTACTAACAAAAACAACAGCTTGAATCATCAAAAAACAATTTAGGCAACATCTGGCAGCCTTTAATGTTTAATTAATCCACTCTAGTATAATCTGTAAAGTAAAATATATATATAATTATATAGACCTACATATATACATTTGATTAAACATCAATCTAAGATTTTGCCAAAACTACTTGCTCAAAGACATCAGTGTATACAATGATAGTGTATGTTAAATTGTGATTTTATCACCGTTACAACAGGCCCCGTGATGAAGTGGCCAGTGTAGTACCTGGTTACAAGCCTAGGAGTCCTGGCTTCGATTCTTGGCTTGTACTTTTAGGTATTTTTCCCCCAACGGGAACTATCCCAACGGTCACCAGAGTTTGGTAAATTAGGCTTGAGTTAGGTTAAGATTCACACTGGTTCAAAAATGTCATAATAATTATAATCACATCATCTCATATCGGGTACGACATGTAGACAACATCCTATGGTGAACTCTGGGTAGTGTTCTGTGCCATCAGAGTGGCAAATAGTCCATATATAAGGCGACCTAAGCTGGATGTTAAAGTCCCTCCAAGTCATACGTACCATACGATGAAAGACAATTACCGTTACAAAAAAATTTTGATTTTTGGCGTAAATGTTTTCATTACTAATATTTTTAAGGACTTTTAATATTACAACTGAGGAGGGAATCCCTCTACGCAGGTTTTGAAGGAAAGTTTTAGTGGGATACAACAAGTATTGCTTTAAAATTTAGTGACTTAGTTGATTTTTTTACATTAAACAAAAATCTCAATTTCACAACAACAAAAAACTCTAGTTTCTATGGGAATCTTCAAACATAAACTAAAAAAAGTATTCTTTTAATTTCTTTTTCACATAGCTATCATCCCTACATCCCTAATTTTTTTTCCAATTTGATTATCAAAAGTTGAAATTCTCACTCCACCCTCATCAACGTTTGTTGAATATCTGTCAAGGTTGTTCTGAGCCTTAATGACGAATTTTTCTATTAATTTAAAAGTTTCTCATTTAATACCACTAGGCTCCTGGCAGATATTCAAGAACTGTTGGTATCACCATGTGGATAACATTAAACTCTATGTCTCTACTGGAGCAGTGTTTTACTTATTTTGTCGAACAAATGTTTTACTATCAAAACTGTAAAAACACTTCCCTTATCTAGCGTCTCCTACATCCCCACCTTAACGAGTATAGGACGCTTAACCTCCCATTGAGCAAAGGAGTCAGATTGTAGCCAGAAATAATAGTTTTAAAGCTGCCAGAAGGTTTAATCCAGTGCTAACAGACCTAACTCGTGTTCTGAACTCCTCTCGGGAGGGTCTAAATCCGTTTCAAGTGGAGTGAAGTGGTGTTCAACATTGATGTTGACGCTGTGGTTTTCCAATGTTATTTTATACAAATGATAATGCATTTATTTAAAAATCATCTCCTTATTTTGTGTCTTTAAATTACTGAGATTATTATTAGTATTTATATAACTATCTTCGCCAACAGATGGTGGCCACTCGGTCGGTATGGCGTGATTTCTGGTTGATGCTGTTTTTTTAGAGTTCTGGTTCGACCAGGTCGTAAATAAGGCTGTAGCCTAATGATCCAACCTCATAGTATAAATAAACGAATAACCTCAACTGGTAGTTAAAAACAGTTTAAAATAAAGCATGTTAAATGCAAAAATCTTTTTTTTACCACTGCCTCTTACTACAGGTTAAGATTTGACGCATTTATGATACTATTCTAATGGGGTATAGGGCCGCGTAAGGAAGTATTATGGAGGTTTCTACCCACATTTAAATGATAAGAGAGTGAGAAAACATTTAGGAAAAAACACCCTCATTAGACTAGACCGGGACTCAAACCCCAATCTCCCCGTTTTCAGCAGGCCAGTCCAACATGAGAGTGACGCCTTTGAGTTTAGACTACCCGGCCACTGAAGCGGGCTAGATCTAGATTACCACAGCAGGTGGAAGCTGTCCCTTTAGTCCAATTTTTAACCAAGGGTATTTTATAAAATACAAACATAATTTGAGGCCAAATTGATTAACATTTTAATAGTTTTACTTTATTGATGTTAATAAGCAGGTGTTGATGATATAATCTATATATATAAGTGATCGTTGCAGATCACATGATTATGAATATGGATACTTGATATTAGATCTAGTAATGTGTTTTATCTGTGAGATAAGACCCTATCTATAAGAATAGGACTTTAAATGATGTGTGTTTTCTGTTAGGTTGCAAGATTGATAAAGATACCGTTCTTTGCAGAAGTATATATATTAAGAAGAGAGCGTACAACATAATACTTCAACGATATTAATGGGAAATGTGAGCTGTTAAAATATGGTGGCTGCCGTGGCAATAACTTATTCTCCCAGGAACTTTACATAAATTTTTTTAAGAAGGTTTAGTTAACCATAAACACGGGAAATAAATAATAAAATAAGTAGCCCATATGTAGGCTGAACTAATTTGTTCACGTTCACAGTTCAAAAATGTAAAATAAGTTTTACGTTTGTCGTAGCTGTTGCTGAACCGATCATCTTTTGATAAAATTCACATTTCACTAATACCTGTTCTTTGGTGTGATATATTATTCAACATGGGAAATAGTATCATTATAATAGACTGTGGGCCGTATGCAAGAACTTGACTAAGTGGATGCTAATTGGACACTAGAGTGGGTTTGCTTGCTTCATCGTAGGTTAAAAAGTGGACCGATAGTTTTATTGGAACCACTATCGGTCCACTAACCATTCATTTAAGTTCTTGCATACCGCCCTGTGGACCCACCCCAGTGGAAACCTGGTATAATGTGCTACCCTTGCAGTAGACTAGATTGTCAATGACTGAGGGTGGTTTTTACAAAATGGTTTTCCACAACTTCCATGAAAATGTGGGTAAACTTTCTATAAAAATCAACCTTACTCATCCTTATCTTACTATCGTAGTTTAGTTCATGAGCTTAGAGCCCGAACGGGTAGTAAGAGGCTGTGTTAAATTAAATGTGGTGATAGCTAGTGGTTTGTCGTGGAGTGTTGCCAGGATAAGCAGAGCTTTTTTTCTTCTTGCACCACGTCTTACTACCCGTTTGGATTATACGCTTATGAACTAATTACACTAATTTTTAGTTTCAGGAAAAAAATATACCTGCATTTTCGTGGAGGGATAGTGTAAAACAATTTCGTAAAAACTACCCTCAGTACACCCGACTGAGATTCTAACCTTGATCTCCCCATCATCGGCAGTTTCCGTTATTGTTAGAGTAAGTTATAGTCTTAAGCCATGCGGCCACTGAATTGGGTCAGAGCATGTTTAAACGTTATTTATGATGAGTATTACCGTACTAGGTTCCCATTTGACCAATCACACAGAGGATTTGTTCTACAAACCTCTTCCCCACCAATGAATGTTCTATTGAGTGATGAAAACAAACCACAAACACAGTTTACCCACTACTCAGTTTACCCTGGAAATACGCAACGTCGCGCCACGCCACTGGTATTAACTTATTTATTATCTCTCCTTGCTATTAACCCTGTCCTATGAATAGTTAAACAGACTCCTTGTTAGTAGTTACACTCTCCAACCACGGAGACAATCCAACCAGATCAATTTATCGTTCCCTGGGTCCCACTAAAAACAAGAAGGACATGAAAATTGAGTGTTGAGTTGAGCCAAGAGAAATCACAAATTCCCAATCCTTCATTCTAACACACGGAACGTGAGAGGGTTCCCCGATGATCCCACTCAATCGAAAGACATTCAACTGAATTCAATCAATCCCGGAAGTGGAACATATCCCAGATGACAAGAATAAAACTTTCCAAATAAGAACTTGGTTCATGGGCTAAAATAATGACCTAGTGAAAAAAATAGAGAAATAAGCTTTACTTCAGATGCATTATGAATTGATATATTTACACTTCTCTGGTTTTCAATGTCTTATGACAACAATAAGCTCAAATTGAGGATACATATTGAAAACAAAAAGTTATAATTTAATGGTAAAATATGTAATTTATTTTACTTTTTTACGTTTGGTGCTTTCTATTACCCGTCTAGGCTAAACAATTATTTGCATTAATGAAGCAAGAATGAGTAGACTTTAAGATAATGTCTACCCACATTTGTGTGGAAGAGTATTGGGAAACATTATAGAAGGTCTACCTTAAGGTGGAGGTGTAGGTAACTATAGAAAATGTGTGTGTATTTGTAGTGTTTATTTCAAAATATTTATTTGGTAAAATAAATCAAATATTGCTTCAATACAAATATAGAGTTTAATTTTCTCCCCATGGTGACTTCAATAATTGTTGAATATCTATCAAGTGTGTCCTGAAATTTAATGACAGATTTCTATTTTCATTTAAAAAGTTTGTCATTGTATACCGATAGGTTCATGGCAGATATTCAAGAACTGTTAATATCACCATGTGAGATAAAACTAAGCTCTATGTTTGTTCTTGAACCATATTTGATTTATATTGTCCTAAAAATTGTTGCTCCAAAAACTGTAAAGACACTGGCCTTTTCTCTCGTTCTATAAATACCCACCTTAATTCACCTGATCTGGGTTTGAACCTCAACCTCTCAGTCATCTGTTAATCATACAAATCTAGATTAATGCCTTCGCCCCCTTGCTAACGGTTTGGGTATGTACTGTATTAAGTTACTGTAAATTTAACGTAACTTCAAATCTAGTGATAATTAGAATGTTAGAGGTGTATATATGTATTTACTTATTTGAGAGGCTATAAATTGATTTTCACCTGGATGCATAAAGATTATAATTTTTTCTACCAACGTATGGCTTAGAGAATAACAACCTTGTATAATTTCCTAGAAATTCACTCCCCTCACTCTGTCCAATAATATAGTGCCTACCACTGATAGCCAGTAACTTACTTGTATTACACTCTAGCCTGTAAGTAAATGCGATTAAGGTTAGTTCTTTTTTAAATTGTTTTGACAAATATTAACTTTTGTAAAAATAAATAAAAAAACGATTCAGTATAAAAGTTTAATTCACGTTTATACATATAATAATCAGAACAATTTTTGAACATTTATTATGGTTATCGCAGAAATTTAACAGACATTTTTAATTAAGTTAAAACATCGTGGTAAAATTAAGCAAGCAAATAGCAGATATAACAAAACATGGTTAATATTAAAATGTGCAGAAAAATAAACCAAACAAATCCCCCGACCTCAATATATAACTCCCGTTTCCCCACGTCCCACAATATAAATTATCATTTAAGACGTATACATTCAAACTTTTATAATATGTTGTTACCTGCTTCGGTGGCCACATCGTCTAAGGAATCACTCTCGCAATAGACTGATGGCGGGGAGATAGAGTTTCTAATCAATTCTGGGTGTACTGAGGTTTTTTATAGACGGTTTTCCACTTTCCATACGCGCAAATGCTGTTACACTTCCTCTACATTCAACTCTACTTCTAACTCATTAGAATAATTATTACTTATGCTTATAGCTACAGGTAGGAAGACACAGTGCTAGAAAAACTAAAAGAAACATAGTTTAAATGTGATATAGATCAAAGCCAAATAACTTAAAAGGGTGCAATGTGGTACTGAAACACGATTGACACGTTTATAAAGCCCTAATTATTTAAAAGTTTAATTTTTCTTTTTTAAATATAGTTTTCAACAAAATGTAGGTGAAAATTATTAGCAGATTTGTGACCAGTTAAAAAGTTTAAATTTTGAGTTTAAAGTTTTTAATAAAAATGCAACGGTGCTCTACGTGAAAATTTTTAACTTCTAAACTTATAAACCTATATGTAGCCCATACACATCAAATTAAGTCATATTTTTACACGGTCAAAACATAACATTTTTAAATATTGTGAGATTTTTCTATAAGGTGTAATATAAACTGTCACACTTTTTTGAAACACTTTAATCTTAGCATTTAAATTATTTAACTGGTCAAAACTTTCACCTAAACTTTGGTAAAAACAATATTTAAAAATATCAAACCACTTTATAAATAATCCGGGATTTTTAAACGCCTGTAACGCTTCCTAGTAATCTCCCGATGTAGCACCCAAACAGTACACTTGGTAGAAATAACTTAAAGTTAATATTACCATAAGTTTGGGTCGAGTCTACGTCAAACCCAGCTCAAGTACCTCGCCAGTAATGTAAAACAACTTCTGGCTGATCATGAATGATGCGCTATCGACGACTTGCATGTACTTTATAAAATCCATCTCGTGGTGCAGAAATACGTGATCAATGGCAAAAGGAAACTGAACACCTTGTGACAATGTATTGGTTAGGTGCTAGAAGTTTTATAAAGTATAATCTAAATGGGTTTATAATGTAGAGCAATGAAGTATGAGGGATGGAAATTTGAATATTTAAAAAAGAAAAACAAGTATAAAAAGTCGTGTCATAAATCGTGGTGATACATATATAGCTGCATGAAATATTTGTAAA
The DNA here is from genome assembly GCA_902155825.1 of Timema genevievae. Taxonomy (NCBI): domain Eukaryota; kingdom Metazoa; phylum Arthropoda; class Insecta; order Phasmatodea; family Timematidae; genus Timema; species Timema genevievae. The sequence goes on from CABFWO010003456.1 coordinate 8,185, forward strand.
CGCAAGCGGAATTATAAGTACCAATATTAAGAGTAGACTACTTGAATAATTGGAAATACTTTATGAAAGTAAGTGCACTTTATACTTTATTATAATGGCTAGCTATTCAATATGTAAAAATAAATTGTCTTTCAACACTATTTATTTTTATAGTTTTAAAATAAGGATCAAGAGTCAAAAGTACATGTTGTTGAGTGAACATTTCGATATTGGGTTACTTTGTAATTGTTTATTTAGCCTTTTTGAATAGTAGATAACCGTAATTTATCCCTGAATATATATTAATTTATTTTTTTATAATCTAAATACTTTTATTGTATTTTAAAATATATCTTATACAATATCATGAATTAAAACAGAAAAGATAGCTAACAAAAAATGTAAACAGCTAATTTTCTCAAAAATATATTTGATAAATTTGAATAAATATATCTTAAATATAGATATCACAGTACATTTCTAATAACCCATAAATCAAACATACCCAAGTTTAAGGTGGCGTTTCTACTTTTTGTAATGGACATTTCTATAAATAATAAATTGCCAAGTCATTTTATTTTAAAGATTTGATATCTATAAATTTTCATCTCATAAAAAGGCCCCATATTAACACGAACATATAAACCAAAAATAAATTAGAGCAATTATCACAAAGCAACAAACAAATATAATCATATTAAATAAATGTAACTACAAACTGCACATACTTTATCGCTCCTTCCTCTAAAAACCATCCTGCTTCACCAAAGAGCATAAATTAATTAATATACTCTGTTACAGAAACATATTGAAGTAATTTACAGAGGTACAGAAAAATAGGGGAATCAAAAATTGCATCTCATTCGCCGAACAGCATAAATGAAACTAGATACGTTGTTACATAAATATAATGAAACAATGAAGTAAATATAGGAGCATCACAGTTACCTCACTGTTGTTTACTTTATTGTTTGTTTCTACTATCTAGGTACTACCCTTTTTTATATTAGTTTTTTTAAATTTTAAGAGCCACAGCTCATTTTGGAGTTTCATATTTAAGTACTTTTCCGATTATTTGAGGTGTGTTAGTACAATATATTTTCATCTCCCCGTTTTCCAAATCTATACTAAAAATAGTTTTATTACGTGGAAATTATTAGTTCTCTAAAGATTATTTCAGATAAAAGTTATTTGTTTCAAATATCCCTTCAACTTTACAATTATTTATAAGTCTTTAGGTAAGTCTAAGAGTTGCAGAGATATGAAAAATTTTTTTATTAAAAGTGGAGATATTATCTTAACTTCAAAAACCTTTTCCAGGAAATACCAGGTAAGCCATTTTGTTTGTAATATGAGAATTGTGCCAAGGTACTAATTTAAAAAAATCGTTAGAGCTGATTGTAATAATATTAATTATCTGAGTGGATCTATAATTTAAAAATAAAAACCTGGTGAACCTTATTAGAACTTTATTTGAATTCCGGGTTTAAGACCTATCGGTAAAATGGTTTTGGCTCTAGGCCAATGAGAAAACACACAGACAGATATACACTGTTTGGGTGTCAGGAGATCATATAACGTCGGCATTTTATCAAAATATCAGATTTAATTTTTTTTAACGATCCCAATATATCCTATCTCCTAGGAAACAAGAGAAAGAAAAATGTGTGCAATATGTTTACAGCTTCTATTTAGACTGTATACACTTTTTTACGATTCAAATTTAATTAAAAGAGCTTTTTTATTTCATACAAAATATATTTTTCACAAATGAACGTAGGCTTACTGATAAGTTATAACATCATTGTTATCTACGTAAATTTTGAAAATCACTTTGATAGTTATTTCTTTTACGATTAAAAATAATTAAATGTATTGGTTAAAATGTATGTATATGCTTGGCAAAAATCTTAAAGCTTTTACGAAAAAAAAGAATCATAACGTTCTTCAGCTATTTAATAACCAGCCTCTCAGTGGCCGCATGTCTAGGCGTCACTATCTCAATAAACTTACTACCAATAACGGGGATATCGGGTTTTAATCCCGGTCTGGTGTATTCAGGGTGTTTTTGAATACCCCTCCCCCACCCTCCACGCCAATTCGGGCACAATTTCTATAAATTCAATCTCCCTTTTCCATAACCATTAGCATAATTATTATATAGACGTATAACCCAAATGGTTAGTAAGACGCGGTGCTAAAATAAACTATTTAATGGAAGAATTAAAGGCTACACAAAACAATGGTTTGTAAACATTTATTGTTTAGCTCTGCATCTTACTATCTGCTCAGGTTACACGCATGTAGATATTTATAAATTACTTTAGTGTTTACTTTTGATGATGTATACGTTTGCATGATGTTTAAAGAAGTAAGAATTTAAAAGTGCATACATAGAGTTAATATTTCTTTATCATATTCATATAAAATTTCAATAAGTACGAAAATATTTCTAGATCATTTTTAAGTAATAAACTAAATATTTATTTAATGATATCCAATTTCATGTTAACTACTCTAATGAATTATCTTATTACAATTTAGAGATAAAGTGTTAGTTATTAGAGAATTTTACTATAAAATATGGTAGTTAGAAGGGTGATAATTAAATGTTTCATAGCTATCTTGAAGAGAATAAAACAGTATATCATTTTTTTTTGTAATAGGATAGTATCTATATAACAGCTATTCAACCAGTAATGAATCAGCTATTCACAAAATTAACATCAGTTTAATGTAGCTCTGTTAATTGTGTGAAAGAGTAATTTATGTTTTCCAGAGGAAAGAAATTAACACGGACATTGATCCGTGGAATGATTTTCTATTTTTCTTTCTAAAATAAAGCATCCATAAAATTCAATTCTCCTAAAAGCTTTCAATTGGTGAGGTGTTACAGTAATACCAACCACAAATATACAGGTTTTGTTTCAACTTTCTCTTAATCCTTTTTTCCTGAAAAAAAATCTGCCACTAATATTAATATATGAGATTGTGATTTATAGAATGGTTCATTACGTCATGTTTGTAATATAGGTATACCCTTTTTAATTGTAATTCTATGGTTGGTTAACTTGAGTGCTGTATCATCGCATACCTATAATTAAAAATTTAAACATTTAATCGCTCTCTGACATATTTATCAACATTAAACATATGTAAAATAATTTCAAATAATATTATTTATTTAGAGTTTTTTGCAAAATTTTATAAATATAGAAACCAACTTATTAAAAATGTATTTTGACAAGATTAGATTCTATGTCTATTTGATATTTATATATAGACATAAGAATTAATGTGATAATTTACATAAATATAATGTAAAGTAATTCCCTCAATTTTTCTTATTATTGATAGTTATTATTATTATTATTATTATTATTATTATTATTATTATTATTATTATTATTATTATTAGCACCGCGTCTTACTACCCGTCCGGGTTATACGCAGATAGTAGTTCTTAGCCACAAAAACCACCCTTATAATAAATTTCGAGTCACTACTATATAGGCAATTTAAGCACCATGTGGGATCTAAACTTTGACTCAAACTAGTATCAAAACGAGTGAAGGGGGACTATTTATTATAATTCCTTAGAAACTAAATATACAAACTCTTAAAGAATTTATAGATTTATAAAAACGTGCTGTACCCTCCACTACGTTAGGAATATTAAAATAAATGAAATAGTTATATGAGGAATACATTTTAACTGATATTTAGGTAAATTTGTAGCTTACAATTTTATATGGAGTTGCAATGCATAGTTACATACAATTTAAATATTAATTATGAGTTTTATGAAATATGAGTATTATCAGTGCATTGCTTACAAACAAGATTAACCTATAACAGCACTGTACACATATTCCTAGCGCAGGGGATTGTAATAGCTGGATAATAATAGTATATTTAATTTAATACATTATATACCAGGACTATAAACTTCTTATTCTTAATTGAAGTATGGGAAAGAAGAAGCAAATCTACATAATATTAGAGAGAGGTTGTGAAAACACGCGATAGATCCCGTGTAGAAAATTGCTCCCATTGACCACAGGATGGATTCAAACCTAGACCTACTCGTCAGCGGTAAAGCTTGATTCACAAGTTCATCGAAAATAAGAAATGTATGTTGACAAACAATGCTTTGCAATGCAAACTTAATAAAGCACATAATTAACATATTTAATTTTCTAGTGGACAAACAGTGGTCTTCTCCTATCTTACATGACGAAAACCAATTTAGGGCGTTTGAAAACCAGATGATAAGGGAGATTTTTGGTCCAAAAAGGGACGAGGATACTGGAGAGTGGAGGAAGCTACAATATGATGAGTTATTTACCTTTTACTTAAAACAATACGGTGTTAGGCTAGTCAAGTCTCATAGATTACTGTGGGAAGGACATGCAGCGTAAATAGGAGAACCTAACACCGTGCTCAGGGTATTGACTGGCATACCCAATGGGAAGAAACCATTGGGAAGACCTAGACGAAGATGGGAGGATAACATTAGAATGGACCTGAAAGAGATAGGAGGTAATGAGGTAGACTGGATAGAACTAGCTTACATTTTTGTAAGTGTGGCAATTAACTTTTGAGTTCCTAGTGCCATTGAATTTGTAAGTAAAGTGGACAAAGATATAATCTATATTATCAGTATGGAAGTTTTCAAATAAGCATAGCGAAAACAACCCACACAATTTTATTAAACGAGTTATTTCAAATCATTTCCAAACAGTAAATGCACCTGCCTGTATATTTGTATCTATCTTTGTGGGTGAATGAGCATATTAAGTCAGTGGGTTTGGATTCTTCCATGCAGACTTTATGTAGAAACGTTGACGTTTCTACCAGCGTATAATGATCAAAGGAGTTTGCGCTGATGTATTTAGATTGGTTTACCGCTTGTCAAGTGACCATATTTCCCTTCATCTTTTGTTTTTAGATGAACGCGTTAAACAAAACAGTGATTCTGACCATTGCGAGCTTGATAGCTATACTGTATGAGTGTATGACGATAAATATGGGTGATACAATTATTATTTTCTAGTGTTTACTTTATTAAATAAGTTTTTATTTAGCATATGGTAGTTTCGAGTGGGAAAGAGTTAAGGTATCTACTGCAGACATCTGGGTGTGTAGACTTTTAGTCAGTCTGGTTGCACAGAACGTTTGCCAAGTTACACCTTTGGAAGTTGTCTACATGTCGTCCCCGTAATGCGATGATTTGATTATAGTGATTATGAAAGTGTGGAGCCGGTTATTATCTTAAACCTAACTTAAACCTAACTAACCGAACTCTGATGACTGTTGGAACAATTCGTCTTTTGGAAAAATTACCCGTGCTACCAGCCGGGAATTAAAACCGAGAGCCAAAGGCTAGTAGCCAGTTGCACTTGCCACTATATGTTGGGGCCGGTCTTAGAAATCAGTAGTAAAATACTTTAATAAGAACTCTAATACTTGATGCAGCTTAATTAATTTAGGACTACAAATTAGGATATGTCAATTTTTGAAGTTAGACTTATATTTAAATTAGTTAAGTTTTTTAGCATTACAATTAAAAAGTTAAACATAAATAGTTTGTCTTTACAGCTTAAAGTAAAAGTATCGACTAGAAAAAAAACACTCACAGCCAACCGTCTGTATTAAAATATAAAGCAATTGTACTTTCGGCCATTAAAAGTGAAATTTTAAGCCGAAATTTCTCAAAATAACCTTCCAGTCGCGTTCATTAACAAATAAAATACAATCATTTGAGATTGAGAATTTTTTGAGGCATTGTTTTCTTCTTGTGTTTTCCAGCTTTCTGGGTTTCTTTGCCAACATTGACCCTATAATCAGACATTTTCTTTACGTTGTGTGTGTTTATTCAAACTCACAAAGAAAAAGGAAAACAAAAATTTAATTAATTATTTATTTTAGGGGGAAGCTATAACAGACCTAGCAAGCTAATAGTGGACGTAGGAATACTTTCACAAACAGGAACAGCCTCAAAAAGGACGGATCTAACAAGCGAAAATCTTATGCATGGACTGGTTTACGAGTGGGAATGAATAACATAGTATCACTAAAGGGAAAAGAACAATAAATTGCAGCAGTAAAGAGGAGGAAAAAATAAACATACTGGGATTATGTGAAACAAAATTGAAAAGAAGCGGAAATAAGGAAATAGGTCAGGGATACATATTATGGTGAACTGGAGAGCCGGACAGGGTGCGTAATGGAGTGGAGGTGGTTAGAATAGATTCTGGCAGGACAGGCCATTGATGCCAGATATATAAATGGAAGAGTTATAAATTGTCAATAGTTTTGGAATGGCGAGGTAACAGACTTTATCCAGGTGAATGCCCCCCTCCCCCCAAACTGGTTGCACCAACCAAAAGAAAGAGGAATTCATGTAGGATTTGGAGATAGAAATCAAGGGCGAAAGAACCATTCAAATTGGGGACCTTAACACTCAGATTTGAAACGATACGAAATGGTATGAAGAGATCATGGGAAGTGATGGAGTAGGACAAAGAAATAATGATGGAGAGGTCATGTTGGACCTGTGCTTGAGTAACAATCTGTTCAAAGGTAACATCTGACATAGGAAAAGAGTTAGTCGAAAGTTCACCCACTATGACTGGAATGGTCAGCATAGAAGTCTTATAGACTACATAGTGGTACCCAAATGACTACATCCAAAATTAGCAAACGTGAAGGTCTTAACAAGTGTAATTCTAGGAGGAGACCACATACTGGTTGCAGCAGAGTTCAAGAAATTCCAAACAGTCAAAACTGTAAGTAGTATTATTACTAAAATCAAGTGTTGGAAATAGACAGATAGAGGGATGAGAGAAGTATTTCAGGACGCAGTAAATATTTAATTAACCAAGGATTAAGTAAGAACAGTGGAAGAAGACTGTAGAGGATTCAGAGCAGCAATACTAGAAGCCTCAGAAAATACGTGTGTAAGAATATCAAGAAAGAGGATAGAGAAGGAAACGCCATGGTGGGATGAGCGTTTGTATAGCATAAGCTGTAAAAAGGAAAAACCAAGCATTGAGAGAGTGGTTTCAAGACAGAACAGCAGAGAAGGAGTAAAAATGGAAACGTCTAGCCAAAGCAGCGGGAAAAATGGTTAAGTTTGCAAAGGAGAAATCGTGGGGATAGTTCGTTAAGTAAAATAAAAGTAAACTACAAAGGAAACAAGGAAGTATATTATGGGCCAGTTTAAAATAAGACAAAGCCTAGAAAGATGCTGACTAGAGTACTGGATGCTTCTGGAGAAATCCAGTGGAGATAAGAGGATGTTATGAAATCATGGAAAGATTATTATAAGGATTTATTGGAGGGAACAGAAATAAATAATGGAGGAGAGATAAAAGAAATAGTAGTTACAGAAGAGGAGGTAGATCAATTTCATATGCGAGACCTAGAGATAGCAGTGAGAGCTAATGAGAAATGACCAAGAATAGATGACTTCACGGTGGAAATGATAAAAGCAGCAGGAGCTATGGGATTACAGTGGTTATACCGAGTGATAAGAGCAGTATGGAAGAAAAGAAAAATACCTGAATATTGGAGTAAAGGGGTTATTGTGCCTATGTATAAAAAGCGAACAAGTCAAAATGTGTGAAAATTACAAGGGAATTATATTGATCTGTCACTGTCTGAGAATATATTAAAAATTACGCCCACGAAAAATCAAGCGAAGAGTAGAAGAAACCGCAATGGAAGAAAAGTGCGTATTCCGACAAGACATATCTACAGTTTATTCGATTTTGTATTGAGATAGATCATTGAAAAATAAGGGAATACGGTGAATATACCATTATAACCTTCATTGACATAAAAAAGGCTCATGACAAAATACTAAGGGAAAGAACATGGTTGGGTTTAAGAAAAATGGGAGTTGATGTAAGAATCGTGGAACAAATAAGGAAAATATATGATAAGTGTGAAGATTGTATAAAAATAGAAGATAAACACTCTGATTAGTTCCAAACAGAAAGGGAAGAGAGACAGGGAAGTGTTTTATCACCAATCATATTTAATATTGTAATGGATTAAATTATAGCCCAAGTCCAGGGTCACAGAAACCCGGGGGAACTTAAGGTGATGGCATACGCGGACATGTCATGGCCTGGGAGGAGTCGGTAGAGGACTTGGAGAGAGAACTAGCTAAATGGGAAGAAGCGATGGAACAATATGGATTAGACATGAATGTGGAAAAGAGCAAGATGAAGAAGGTGGCTAGAAACACAAACCAAGCAAAGAAAGTAACTATATATGGAAAATAACTCGAGAAAGTGGAAGATTTCTGCTATCTAGGAAGTAAGAGTACTGAAAATGGTAAGCTCCATGAGAAATTAGGACAAAGGATTTGAAAGAGTGGACAATTCTACCATATAGTTAATGATATAATCTTGCTAGGGATGCCAAAACTTTGTTATATAAGTTGTATTATCATCCAATATTGACATACGGCTCTGAAACCTGGACATGAACTAAGAGAGATTAAAGTAGAGAGGCATTAAAAATGTAACAAGAAGAGACAGAATAAGGGATGAAAAAATTAGTGATGGTTTAAAAGTTATGCCATTAGAAGAGACACTGAAGAGGAAAAAGTAGCTGTGGTTATTTAATGTGATGAGAATTGAGAAGGACAGAATTCCTAAGAAAGCCTTACAAAACAAAGAGAAGGTTAGAAGACTTATTGGAAGAACACGGACAAGATAGATGGACCAAGCGCAGAAGGACATGGAAGCTAAAAGAGTGGAGTGGAGACACGTGTCTAAGGGAGAAGTTTGGAAAGATCGACAGGAATGGAAGAGGATGTGCTAGACGACCCGCAGAGCCAGAAACGTATGATTATGATGATGATTATTAATTTAAACATAAGATGATAACAAACATACGAGGCTAAATCTAATAATAATGTCTACTTATATAAAGCTCTTTTATTAATAAAAATTACAATATTAAAGTAAATATTTTATTTATAAATATAGTGTTTTATACAGGTATGCACTCAGAGTGAACTATATTCATACCATAGTCATAATCAAGTTAGAAGATTACAACAAATCAACCATTTCATTGGCTACATGATCAAAGGCGCTACTCTCGCAGTAGACTAGGCTGCCTATGATGGGGAGATCAAGGTTTGAATCTCGGTCAAGTGTACTGAAGGTGGTTTTTCCAAAGTGATTTTCTACTTTCCCTCCATGTAAATGCTGGTACACTTCCTATAAATATAACCTTCCTTATCCCTTAAAATATTAGCGTAATTAGTACATAGGCGTATAACCCGAACGAGTAGTAAGACACGATGCTAAAAAAAATTAGAAATGAGATTTATGTATAGTAGAATTATTGTAAAGAGATAGGTTTAGAAACTACAAACATTTCATTTACGGTCAATATTAAAAATATTTTACCATTATCTTAGTATTATTTTAAAGGTATTGACATTGTACATAAAAAGTAACATATGCATACCACATGAGTGACATGACTTGACATATAGGTGAATTAACTTTAGTAACCATCAAGTACTGTTCTTCCTGATAGAATACTATTGCTCTCTGGACGAAATAACAACAAAAACTGTTGAGAACTGAAATCAGAACTTTCCTTTTAAGGTCATCAATCACAAGCTCTCTTTACTGTTCATTAGCAAAGGGGGCAGAAAGGAGAAAGTTGTGGGTTTTATTGGGAATAGTTTAAGGTAGAATGTTAACCTTCAGGCAATCAACCAATAATAATAATAGTAATGGCTAGCTTGGTCTGTGATAGGACAAAGGATTGAAGTGGAGGGTAAAGTAAATTACAACATTCAGATGCGAATACTTAGCAAACGCTGACCCAATGTGTACTCTCACTTTAAAAAAAAGTGGAACATAGCTTATCACAAATATTGTTAATATTTTGGAAAATATGTTGATACATTAGGAGTGAATATAAAAAAAATGCTGATAAAATCTTTAAAAAATGTTCTTTAAATTATAAAAATTAATTAAATGAAAATGTGGCTGAATAAATTTTATTTTGATATGTACTTGGATAAGATTATACCCAACATTGAATAATGATAATAAATTTATCCAAGTTTAAAATATTGTACCTTATTTAATCGATTTTCTAAATCAATTTAATACATTAATTTTAATTAAATACTGCATAACTATTCTCACAATTGCTTAGCATCTGATCTATAATGTGTATGATTTTGTTCTAACGGTTCATTTGTTCAAGATCAAATTCCTAAATAATTACTAAATCGGGTGTTACGTTTGGCTACTTTATTTCTTAACCATCAATTTTTATAGTCTTTGAACTATCTTAGTTTGTTTTACTAAACATGGTATTTACCTACAATGGTGTTCAGGGGGTGTAAGACTTTTGACTCAAGTTGTGCTTGGTCAGCATTTTCAAGGCGGTTGGGGTCTAAAACCCAGTGGGTTCACTGGGGAGGATTTTTGACATGTCATCTTAACTCTGGGGCTAACATCTTCCCTTCAATCTAATACGACTATATGTTTATATATCGACCTTCCAACTCCATACTCCCTTTGATTAAGTAGTTGATAATAATCGTCACGTTAAAGGTCTACCCTGTGGGAATCATCCAAATTGCTGTAGCTCTCGATCCTACCACTCTTCTGCATAATCTATTACAAGTAGCCATTCCAATATGACGGAGAACAACATATCAGAGATGAATAATGATGATTGCTCACGTTATCTTGCTTATCTAGAAAAGTTCAACAATCATTATAAGAGCCCGTCTAACCTCACGGATAATGAACGCTGTACTTCTGGACTTAGGTAGATAATACAGCTAAAACCAGACGTCGCATCGTAGTGTGGGTTTCTGTATTAATATTTAGAAAACACTAGTATTTAGAAAAGTGAAACTGTTTTACTGTATATTTTTTAAAGCACAAAAATCGAGAATTTAGTATTTTAAAATTTAAAAACTATTGATCAGTTACAATCCCAATTCCATGCAAAATAAAGGTAAAAAAATAAATTAATACTTATTTTTTGTTGATAGATATTCATGCATCTAATTTACCAATTAAATGTCAGTGATAATCTGATCTTAATGTATTCCATTTGGAACTACAAGGGGAGTGTAAGTCTTTAGTCAAATGTAAAGCTCTCTCACATAGTTTTTTGTTTTAGTATCAGCTACATTATACGAAGGAAACCTAAGGAACTATAATGCTTTTCACCTCCCTACAATTATTTTAAACTGTTTCTTTAAACAAACAAAAAAGAGAGAGAGAAAGTATCGGTATAACGCATATATAAATGACACTTAAGACACCTCCCTAAAATGCACAGGACAAGGATTATACTCTTGGAGCTCCGTTAGTTGGCAAACCTGACGTCTTAAACCACGTTATCACCAGTACAGGTACCTACATGCATAGATAGGTCCTACCCTACTTACAGTAGAGCTCCATTTTTTTAAAAGTTATCTCTGTTTTGTTTCTTGAACTTTGATCTAAATTTCATAAATCAATTAGCCTGAGGAACCTTTTTTTCCCATGATATGCAGATGTACTCGTACTTATTCCGATCAAAATCAAATATATATTTGTAACACGATGTCCGCTATCCCGAAGATGCTAAGGCCCGGGCGTTGGCCCGTCTGGAACAAGGCTCTGGCAGACAGCTGTCAACACACGGTAAACAATATGTATCCGAATGTCACCCAACTCCGGACCATTTATCTGTATTGTGATCTATCTTTTTTACCGGGTTACGATGAATAACAAACGCAAAAAATGTACTTTGCTTGCTTTTATAAGACATCGCCGAGAAATAAACGTTATATTAAGGATAATCTACCTATAAGTGATTTTTTTTAGATTAATTTTCTTTTATAAATGCCAATGATGATTTTGTTTGGAAAGGATATTTGGGGAGTATTTAACCTTCCAAGTCCACTTAAATTGTGGGTAAAAATTATTTAAATGAATTTTTTATTAACTCTATATTATAATAAAGATAACTTTTAGAATGTTTTAATAACTACGTCATTCCTGACCTTTAAATAGTTGCTGCAATGTGTACGGAAACCACCATCGAAACACGATACAAATATGAGGAATTGCATCCAAACTGTTGAAATATTGGCTGTTTCGTTGAGTTAAGGTTTGTTTTAGATAATTTTTTTAAACAACAAATATACAAACCTCTACAGCACACCAAGTGAGCACTTGGACAACAAAACATCCAGTTCATGTGAAGGTATTCATTGCACACTGCGGTCCGTTAGAGTGAAGTCCGGGAGAGACCCGCAGGTTTGTAGCAGAGAGATCCGGGCGATTCCTACGTTCGGATGGAGCTTTGCCCATGTCCGGTTGGTGGGAAAGGACCAATACTTTCCCAAGTATTCCTATCTGTCTGAGTGACGTGAGAAAACTTGGACGGATGAACACTCAGACCGTGTGAAAAGGGCCTAACGCCAAACATACAACATTACGACTGTAAATATATATATATATACATATATATATACATATATATATAGCACCACGACCTACTACCCATTCGGGTTATACGTTTATATACTAATTATGCTAATGGTTTTAAGGATTATGAAAGTTATATTAATAAGAAATGTACCCACATTTAGGTGGAGGAAGAGTGGAAAATCATTTTGGAAAAACCACCCTCAGTACACCCGACCAAAATTCAAACCTTAATCTCCCCGTCATCGGCCATCTAGTCTACTGCGAGAGTAGCGCACTAGAATACGTGGCTACCGAAGTGGGTTGTAATTATTAAAATGTCAGTCTAAACATTTGGTTAGCTCACGATGTACTTCATGAGTCACGTTCTAATGGGTCATCCATTGATAAGACGGGCTAATGAAATGGGACATAACATAGGTCAATCTTTTCTACTGGCAAATCTAGAGACCAGTGTATCCACGAGAGCCCACTGAAGAATGTTCATATATTCAAATATGGTAAAAGAACTGAGAGATGTACTTAAATATTTACTAGTGACCCAGACGTAACGTTTTCTACAGGGAATATCTTGGAGAAGCTCTTCATGCAAGCAGGAGCGGATTTACATTATAGGCCCACTAGCCACGGGCCTAGGGGCGGCGGCTTTAGGGGACGGCACATTTTGCATTACATAATGTGTTGTTTTTAATAATTACGTTTAAAAATCATTGACGAACATTATCGAAATAGTTCAAGTTAAAGTCAGAACGATAATATTTATTTTTAAATAACTGTACTTTACAATCGCTTTGTAACTGACGTCAGTCTCTCCATCTTCATAATGTTAACTCAAGCTACTGTAGGGCATGTACATTACATGCCTGATTATCTTTCATAGAAATATTTTCTTGAATGCTAACTTCGCCCCCCCACCCATTTCCTCCAAAACTTCCTAAAGCCACTGAAAAAAAAATTGGAAAAGGGAGGGGTGGCGCATTTTATAATGGTGCTTAGGGGCGCAAAAATATTAAATCCACCACTGAATATAAGTGACTTCAAATTAGAGGGGAAACTTTACTTTGCATTGGTCCACGAGCTTAAGCTCTGTATAATGAGCCATTTCCCACATTTTATGAAACATCTAGGTCTCACAATTTCCAAATGAATATTATAAGGATTACATGTTTACAAAGTAATTATATATATTACTCATAAGACATGTAGATTTACCAAAGAAACAGTTAAATTTGTGAGCATAGGATATAAATTACCATTTTGTAACGTTGTAACTTCCTTGTAAATTGTAATACAAGCTGATTTTGTAAGGACCTGCCATCTAATTATGAGTGACTCGTACAGATGGTTACTCGGTCTCATGTATAACTCTCTCAATATACTGGATCGAGAATACTTAGAGGTCGGGGTTCCAATCTTAGGTAGGTGTTTTATTTTGATAATTCCCCACTCTTTAATCTTGTAAATATGAGTACATGTAATCTTAGCCCGGATGTGTATTAATACCCTGTGCGCGGTAGAGTAGACTGCCTATGACGGGGAGATGGAGGTTCGAATCTTGGTTGGGTGTACTGAGGGCTCTTTATCCAAACTGGTTTTCCACTCTCCCTACACGTAAATTTGGGTACACTTCCTATAAATATAACCTTCCCAATCCCTAAAATCTTAGCAATATTAGTACATAATCGTATAACTCGAACGGGTAGTATAAGACGGTATTAAAATAAATATATATATATTATATTGATAATAATATGTATTATAAATAAAATATATAGGCCTATTATGTTTATTATAATATATAGACTATTTATTATAATGTATATAATATATAATATTATATATACTGTATATGATATTTATTATAATATATATAAATATTATCTATATACTCTTATATAATTATATATTTTTAGCACTGCGTCTTACTAATCGTTGGGGTTAAATGTTTGTACATCGCAAATGATTTTAGTGATTAGGCATGCTATATTTATAAGAAGTGTATCCGCATTTGCATGAAGGGCCTCAGTACACCCGACCCAGATTGGACACAGGGTATATATAGGCCTGTATATATAGCCAGTGCACAAATAAAAGACTAATACGTATCTTACTGTAGATAAAGTTATCTTAAATACAGATGAATGTGCTCTTTTTGAATACCATCTATATATTTTATGTGGGTGTAGAATATAAGTACATTATAATATACTTTAAACAAGAGATCTCCGGCAGTTGTTAATTATGTTGTTAATTGGTTTCAAGGGTAAAACATCAAAAGTAAAACCTTTGAGATATCCTTGATTATTGTAACAGCTCTATCATGACATTTGCACCTGTAATTCAGATATAGGCTACTTTAAAATAAACAAGGCTTATCTATCAAATTTGCTGTTGTATAAAATTACATCCCTAACAGAATTAGTTTTTTTTTACAAATCACGTGCTTATGTTGATAATAACATTATCTTTGAGATAAAAGCAAATGACTGCATTCAAACAGTTGTTGAATTCTATCTGTTTACATTTAAATAATCTTTATTCCAGGTGGACAGTTTTAGTTCATTGAAATGCCATTCGATCTAATTTACTTTATAAAATACTAATACAATCCAATCATATGAAACAATGAGTCAAATGAGTGAACACAAATAGAATGGAACCACAAGATAGAATTATTTTTAATGGTTTCGATAATACATGTAGTTTGAGTGGTTTTGATATCAAACCAATATTCAGGTATATTTAAAATTAATATATATATATATATATTTAAAATATAACCAAAATGGGAGTCCATTACAATCTAAAAAATAACCTGAATGATAATCCTATACGAGTTTTCTGAGGATTTCACAATACAATCAATAAATCACAAATCTGCCTCGGTGGCCGCATGACCTAACTAAGGCGTCACTCTTGTGTTAGACTAGTTTGCCAATGAATGGGAGATCGGGATTTGAATCCCGGTCAGCTGTACTGTGAATTAATTTTCCTTAATGGTTTCCAACTCTCCCTTCACGAAAATACGGGTACTCTTACTCTAAGTTCAACCTTACTCATCTCTTACATATTAGCGTGATTAGAACATGTGCGAATAACCCAAAACTAGTAGTGAGACGTAGTACCTAAAAAATGTATAAAACAATAATAAGCATAGTTCTAATAATTACCCGCTGCGTTGGCCACGTGGTCTAACGCGCTACTCTCATTTTGGACTAGACTGCCGAAGATGGGAAGATCAGAGGTGCACTGAGTGTGGTTTTACTAAATGGCTTCCCACTTTCGTTCCACGCAAATGCGGGTGCACTTCCTCTCAATTCAAGCTTCTTAATCCCGAAACCATTAGTGCAATTAGTATATAACTGAACGGGTAGTAAAACGTGGTTTTTAAAAACCTAATAATCTCCTCACAATGGTTGAAACTATTTTCTAATTACAAATTCCCCTATATGTTTCAGCTATACAGCTATAATTCTAAAATTTTAAGAAAATTTACATTGAAATACAGAGGAATTATATTATTTTTGCAACAAAATAAATGCATGCTTCTAGTATATAGATGATCTACTTTAAATGATAGATAAATGTGATAGTTTCAGGGAATATGAGATAAGACATGCGTTCAGGTCAACCTACAGTTTTACAAGTAGTTACTCAAAAAACCCACTAATTTAAACAATTTCAAATAAATAAGTGCTAAGAAAGGTAAATGAAGAAATGAAACTTTGCAAAGATACATAGCAAAGAAAAGTTAACATGGTAGGCCATATAGTGAGACATGATAATTTGATCAAGATAGTAGGAGATGTAGAATGGATGAATTCAAGAGGGTGACCAAGACTGGAATACATGAATCAGATAGCGAACGATGTCAGCAGAAGAAGGTACAGAGATGTAACAAATTTGACCCAGGAAAGACAAAAGTGGAAAAAACTTTCTATTTTTTTATATAAAAACGAGATTCCTTACGTTTTCACAGTTCTCCCAGTTTTTAAGGGGCTTGTAAGCCCTGTATAAAGTCCCATAACATTAAGAGGTCACGCATAAGAAATAAATAATTTGGAAATCCTATTTTCCAATCATAATCAAAATAGCCCACACAATATTAATTTGGTGTCGTAATTATTGAGATCACCTTTCCATATAAGGCCTGGATAATTTTACATCCATACAGCAAGGTAGACGACTGTTTAAATGATGTACCATCTCAGCCCATCTCTTTTCTCTGGGGTGTGTTAGCGCAATAATTATACCTCTAATTGCTTCACGATTATTACTACACTGAATATTTAAATTAAAAATACATTAAGAGCCAACAATAATATTGAAGTACTCGTCACCCGCCTCGGTGGCGTAGTTGGCTAACGCGCCAGTCGTGTTGAGTCAGACCACCGAGGACGGGGAGATTGAGGTTCGAATCTCGGTCGGGTGAACTGGGGGTGGTTTATCCTAAATGGTTTTCCACTCTCCCTCCACGCAAATGCAAGTTCACTTCCTCTAAGTTAAACCTTCCCATTTCCTAATCCTTTGTGTAATTAGTACTTAAGTGTATAACCCGAACGGGTAGTAAGACGCGGTGCTTAAATTAAATTAAAAAAATACTCGTCAATAGTCCATGGAAAATCTGAAGTACGTAGTTGTAGAGATATTTTTCAAAGGTTTACGTTTATTAAACTTCAAAAATCTCTAATACATTTAACAACAATTTTTTTTATCACACTTTAATATTTGAAAAAGTTATACTAGTATAAACTGGTTAAATGAGGACTTAAGTTTATAGATATTAGTAGTTAGCTCTCTAGAAATACCCAGTTCAAATACAGCTTGATGACTTTAAGTAGAGATACCATGTGGATTACATGACCAGTGTTTCACTAAAGTGTTGCGTGTCTTACTACCCCTCCATGATATCTGAATTTAGTTACACAACTTACAGATATCTTATACATGTAGTAAGTCGTGGATCAACTTTACGATAAATAATCTGTACTATACAAGTGGAGGATGGTAGTGGAGGATGGTAGTGGAGGATGGTAGTGGAGGATGGTAGTGGAGGATGGTAGTGGAGGATGGTAGTGGAGGAATAGTAGTGGAGGGTGAGGATGGTAGGATTGAGAGAAAATGTACGAGTATTGGCAGGGAGGGACAATGGGAAACCATTAAATATAAACATATTTAGCACTCCTGGGCGGGGTTCGAATTCCAACTTACTGTCACAGGCAAGTCTAGACTGATGGCCTCCAAACTTCTGCGCAACAATAATGGTTTCTGCAGCTTTAATGAACTTTAACCCACCCCAAGATGGTGTCAATAGAAGCTCAGTAATTTTTGTGGGTTCGTCTGGTTACTCAATATTTAAATTCCAGTTATAAGTTCCGGAGGGATAAGATTGGCTGAGTTGTACTACAAGGTTATCTTAGATTGTGATTCCTGTGGTTGTATAACATGGTGTTTATACAACTCAGGTATAACACATAATATAAAATAAAATATAATACTGATCCTGATGTGAAAAAATACATCCCAAATAATTTTTAAAAATAATTTAACTTTGAATTCCTACGACTATCAGTTCTTTTTTACAGGATCGTCGCGCTTAGGAGGATAGGGGGTATGGGTATGGGGTATTTTCGGAGTTTATTTAAGTTGGGAAGTTCTAGAATTACTCGGTTATACAGTATTTTAAATTCTTAAAGTTATTTACAGCAGACTTTTACTGACAAATTTTAAATTTCCCAACTGTCAATCCCTACTCTTAGAGAGTTTCCAACTTCATTACTCGTCAAACATTGGAAGAAGATACTTTCTATAGTAGATTTTATAGAAAGTTTAGTTAATCATGTAGCGTAGTTGACTAAAGCGCTAGTCGTGTTGAGCTCAACTGGCGAAGACGGGGAGATCGAGGTTCGAATCTCGGTTGGGTGAACTGGGGGTGGTTTTTCCTAAATAGTTGTCCACTCTCCCTCCACGCAAATGCGGGTTCTCTTCCTCTATATTCAACCTTCCCAATTCCTAACCCATTAACGTAATTAGTACTTAAGCGTATAACCCGAACAGGTAGTAAGACGCGGTTCTAAAAAAAAAGTTAATCATGTAGAATAGTAGCGCCATTGACACTTCCTACTTGTTTTAAGACTACTAATACTATTAGACACTACTAGACTTAAGAAGGTTAGGTAATGTTTTAAGTTGATTACTTGATTAATCTTTTAGTTTTAACGAGCCAAAACTTGTTAATTTTCCTACACGCAATGTGTGGTGAATATATATATATTTTTTAATTTACCTTGAAAAAATGCGTCATTAGAAAATAAATTTAAAAATCCCAGTGCCTTAAACCTCAATTCGGGCCCAGTTATACACTTAACTTTTGCGATTATCCCGGGGGAGAACCCCCCGGCCCCTGTTAACTGGGGAGTAAGGAATACCCCCAGAACCCCGGTGTTCTCAACGTTTACCTAATACTATCCCTAGTCACCTGGGAATTTTTCCAATTTCAAAATGCCTAGAATTGACAAATTCCCTTTCTCGCTCCAATTCACTCAAATATATTTCATGTGACTCCCCCAATTTTTTTCTCCCTTAACACTTAGCATTGATTTAAATTCCCCACCGTAAAAAACCACGTGCGTGTTGTCCCGTTCTTCCTCCTTCAACCCCCCCACCGTCTTTTGTTTCCCTGGCCTGGAGGTAAATTGCTCCTCATTTGTCAGACCGTAATGATCGTTCAGAGCCGCGGCCGGTCGAGAAAATATATTAGCTTAATAAAGATTACATGATGTATAGCTTCCTGGCGACACTAGCATAATGCTCCCCCCACCCCCTCCCTTCCCTTTTGAACCTCCCCTCCTCCGCCATTTACTCTAAATATTACGTTAACCTTGCGTTTACAACTGCACTCCCGTTGGGAAAGGTCAACCTACCCAATTGTTGTAATTATTTCATGATTACCCAGAGTTAGGGGCGAGTTTAAAGTGGATGATTTTATTCTAAAGAGAACAAAAATCATTATATACTTTTTCTTTTAACGAAATCTTAGTACCTGTTCGGGCTATATCAATTAAAGATAGCGCTAGGGATGAGTAGTGTAGTTAGCGTTTTAGAGTAAATTTGACCGAATTTGCATGGAGGGAGAAGGGAAAATCACTTAGAAAAAATGCCTCTCATTACATTTGAACGGGATTCAAACTGCAATCGGTCATCGGCAATCCAATCTAACACGATAATGACGCGTAAGACTATGTGATCATGAATGCTGGTCGTTTATATATATATTCGTTTATATATTTTGATCCTAAAACAAATTTAATTCAGGCAAAAATATAAAATATGTATTCACTGGTGATCACACGATCTATGGCGTAAAGATCACAATAGAATGTATTTCCAGTGTCAGTAAAGTATAAGTTTGAACTTTAATAATTTGCACTATAATATATAGATTTTTTATGTGACCTATCATTATGATTCTCCTTTCACCTTACCAAGCTAATGTGGTTGCATTCCTCTAAGTAACCTTCCCGATACCAACCCCTTACATTAAGTATTTGATTACTAATAAGTTGAGCGTACTATTAAAAATGTATTTCTAGAACATGTTAAAATTAGGTCAGCGGTTTTTTCTTTAAGTTTGGACTTTAAATATATTAATGAGACAAAATACATGTTTAACCTAAGTAGTTTAGTTTGTGTTATCTTTATATTCTAATGTATATTATGTGGTCTTGTCACTTAAGTATTATTATTTGAAGGGATCCACTATACTTAAAGTGAAATACGATGACCTTAAAATCACTTTCGTATTACGCATTTACTAAATTTCGATATATATATTTATAAGGTATTTAGGTTTGTCATAAGAAATTCAAGCTACTTTACATTTTAATGTAAGTTGATTTAATAACACGCTCCAAACTATATATATGTTTTATATTATTATTATTATTATTATTATTATTATTATTATTATCGCATCTTACTACCAGTTCGGGTTATATGCACTTAAGCTGATGTGTAATGTTAGGGTGATTGTGAGATGAAATTGAAGACCTACAGTTTAACGTGGGATCCAAACGACGGTGGAGGCCTAGCACTCCACACATTCACAAGTTGTGATTAATTCACGTTTTGTTAGAGGTGAAGGAAGGGTTTTGAAATCATATAAATCTGTGCCAGTACAGAAGAAAGTGTTTTTATAGAATGGAAAAAAACAAACTAATCGACGTATTTTTAAACTGTATAGTACAGTACATATAAACCAAAATATAAATATCGGTAAGGAGCTATAGTAATAATGTGGTAGAAAGAACAGTATTTTAAAGTAATAAAATTACAAAAACTATTATGGATTCATATGTCAATTCAAGATATCTGTAACTGCCCCTTTTGATTGAAAGTATCGATACTGACAAAATATTTCTTATAATATTATAGGTGTCCTCAGTGTTGAACAATTGTAAACTTAATTTGGATATTTATCTAATTTCTGAATATTTACGTCAGTCGATGGCGTAACCTTAATTTTAGTGTAAAACCTTGGTGGTCTAGCAAACTAAGTTCTTTAATTTAATTCATCTCTTAAAGATAGTACTAAAAATCCCACTTTCAATTTTATTTCTCATATAGATAGACAAATACATTTATTTATTGAGTTAAAAAACGTATATATCTATATATTAATGATTAGGCCCAGTTAGGAAAATTCATAAATTTGAAAACTGACACATGGACATGGGAATCGAAATCAGGACCCTTGGCTTAATGTGACAAAGCTCTGCCATTGAGCTATCCAGGGTTCGTCTCGAGCTTAGTTGCATTATTTACTCATAGTTTAAGGCATTGTTTTTTTACTGTAGTGTAATAAATAAAATAAAATCATTTAAATAAGAATTTTCTAAAATCATGTTAATAAAGATTTTTAAATAAAGAGGGAAAGAGGGCTGGTTTTAAAATGTGCAAATAAGTTGAGCTAAAAACTTAACTTTTTTTGAAAAATAATTAAAAAGCTTCTAATATTACTTTGTGGACGGATAAGAGCTAATTATAATGATATGGTCTTTTAAACTGTTTAAAATTAATATAATATCGTTCAGTGAGGTCTGTCCCACCTTTATCTAATATTGACCAGGCGCTTTTCATTCTTTTTGTGACTATAAAAGCTGGTGCGAGGACAGAGAAGGGGAAGGGGAGAAAAAAAAGGTCTGGTAATCGGAAGCCCAAAAGTTGGGACCTCTAATATAGAGTCAGCGAAAATGACAAGAGCCAAAGTTGACTCATTTTCCTCGCACACGTCATTTATCAAATGTCATCAACACTTGTTGACAATGGCAATGTAAACGTTAGCTTCTGTGGTCTCAAAAACTTTAATCACAAATTACAAAAGTTGTACGTCCTTTTCAGAGTTGAGTTTGGGTTTATAAATCTTTCCTGGCCGTCATAAACACGGTAGCTATCTGACGTTAGGGCTAGTTCCATCAAGATTTCATAGAATACAGTTTCGAGATGATAGAATTTAGCTCTTACTTTCTTATATAAAAAAACATAGACTACAGAAATTCTTGAAATGAAATATAGGATTTATAGACGTTTAACATTCATATGGATTTTCACACGTTGGTTGTGTCTTTATGTCTATAGTAAGGATAAAAATATGTCTGAAAGTATCTGTGTAATTAGATATGAGTATATATTCATGTATGTATGTATGTATGTACGTATGTATGTATGTATGTATGTATGTATGTATGTATGTATGCATGTATGTATGTATGTATGTATAGTATGTATGTATGTATGTATGTATGTATGCATGTATGTATGTATGTATGCATGTATGTATGTATGTCTTAGGAGTGGTTACATGTAGCTCAAAGAACCGAGTGCGGCTCCTGCTTGCCCGATATGTGGCTCTTATTCCATTACAAAATAATAAATATTTAAAAAAAAATTGAAATCCTTTCTTGAACGCAATTTACTCATTATTAATAAAACGAAAAAAAAAAATTCAGCAAACTTAGTAATTAAAAAACCCCAAAAAAAATATAATTTGTCTTACTTTTCTGATCTAAATGTGGCAATTGATTTGGCATGGAGAGAAAAGACACAAACAGGCCAAATAAAATTAATAGTTATAGTAAACCCATTTTTACTTGGCATGGACTCGATTATAGACTAAATAAACACATTTTATGTTTAAAAAGTAAAATAATATTAATGTTAGGCTTTGTTTTTAAATTAAAATCCATGTCATCACAAACAAAATTTTAGTCATTTATCTTACTCGTCTAGACGTTTCTAACGAACATCTTAGCAGTAAGCTGCTTAAAATTATGTTGTTGATCTGTTAAAACAGTTCACACTCATTCATTAAAATGTTCACCTATCAAAACCAATCTATATTCAAATTTAATATATCTAAGTGTAAAATAGATTGCATCACAATATTAGGTATTACCAATAATGGAGATCAGCCTCTCCAAATTTCCTTTACTTTTGGATAATTTCATTCCAGGACATGCTTCCAAAACTCAGTAATCGAATAACCACTTGTTTTACTGTTTTAAATCCTTCATACTTTTGAAGTTCCACTAGTACTAGTTAGTTCTACAGTTGATGAGTCCACTACAATAAGCCTTAAAATAGGTCAACAACTCTCCATTATGTCAGGGAGAAAAGGATTCTCTAGAAAAGCAAATTATGTCTTAAGTTCTTGAAGATTGCATAATCGATTATTGAGTTTCCATACAAGACAATTTAATTTGAAAATATAAGCTTACATTACCAGTTATACTGCAGAAAAGGTTGTCAGTATTTTTTTTCGGAGAAGTGAAGTGATTTAAAATTTAGATTCCTTGCTTCTCAAGTTTCAATTTGTTACTGAATTACTGTGAAACTGAACACCGTTTGGGATAGAAATTATAGCCTTTTAGTATTTCTTTGACTTGCAGTGATACAAATCCTGAAAAACATATGTAAACAACAATTATTATGTACTTCTCCTTTTATTAAAAAAATTGTTTAGTGCATGATGAACTGAGAGATACATTACCAAGCGAAACCGTGATACGTCATTAGGAAACTACTAATTATTCTCGTCATCTACAAAGGCTTCACCCGTTTCGGTGGCGTAGTTGGCTAACGCACTAGTCGTGTTGAGCTCGACTGCCGAGGTGGAGAGATCGAGGTTAGAATCTCAGTCGGGTGAACTGGGGGTGGTTTTTCCTAAATGGTTTTCCACTCTCCCTCCACGAAAATGCTGGTTCACTTCCTCTAAATTCAACCTTCACCATTCCTAATCCATTAGCGTGATTAGTACTTAAGCGTATAACCCGAATGGGTAGTAAGACGCGGTGATAATAATAATAATAATAATAATAATAATACAAAGGCTTCGAATTGCTGATGGTTTTTTACTTCTAAGTAAGATACTTGGCTGCTAGATGTTCCCCATGAATATAGTAATGTAAAGGGAGGAAATCAGGATGCAGCACATCAGTCGATAAAAGTCTCATTATCCCTTTTATTTTGCCTCTTATTATTGAAGTACCATAAGTTGCAATACTGACAATATTTCCACTTGGGGTGGAAGTTCTTTTAAGTGAATCAGAAAGAGTTTCTTTAATGTCAGAGCCACAAGCTGTATCCTTTAACGCTCTCAAATGTAATAACTCTTCTCTTACCTCCAGGCTGAGTGATATAAAGTGGACAAATATAGCTAGTTGTAGTTTGTCCTGAATACATGTTTATTCAACAAAACCCTGACCTAATAAAGTGCAGTTCATCAAATTATCTTGTAAGTTTATTTACAATATCAACACTGATAGTAGGCATTTTCTTCTAAATTGTATACCTGGAGATAGGCATTTGTTCAATAATGGTGTGCAGTTCTTCCGGTTCGGAAACTATTTGTGCACTACTATTGACAAATTCTCCTTTAGTGTATGGAAACTTTGCCCATGCAATATTAAATTCTAAAATAAACACAACCTCGTTTGTTACATATGCTTCCTTAGTAAACATGGACATAAATTTACTCTGACGATGAAGTTTTTCTTTTAAAGATAAAACTTTAGTTCGCCTTATACCGGAACAATCAGGAAATTCTGCTGAAAGTAGTGTGACGCGTGTCATTATAGCGCTTAAGATTAGGCTACCTACTCCACTTAAACTCCTTCACTCTTATTTGACGTAAGTCACACATTCACCTACCATGTCTTTCCACCAAAACAACTCCCCCCCTCCCCC
>CABFWO010003456.1:33033-45637 GCA_902155825.1 Timema genevievae
CACACACACACACACTGTCTTTAAATCATTTATTATTGTCTTCATATTTACGTGTTTTAGACTACATCACTCAACTTGAAAAAAACAAACGTTAACAAATAAAATGTCAACTGTGCTCACATCCAACAATAGCCTGACTGGCTGGAAGTGGTCTGGGTCCTTAAATATGAGGAGGAAACTGTAATTAGTGATGGGGGGCACAACCTTGAACATTGATATAGCTCTTAATAATCTTACCTCGACTATTGTGGCTCCCAAAGGCCATGTAGTTGGCCACCCCTGTTATATAGCGTGTCTTTTGACTATTATACAGTTTGATTTTATCTCAGTGTATCTTCTTTAACAGGCAGTTTTGTCTCAAATTTTGGGTTCAGCTTATAGTACTTTTAATTTTCTTACCCTGGAAGGAGGTGAAACGTCATTCGTGTAAAAAATGGAGGAATAAACTCTATATTGGGTGAATGTTTATTCTACTAGCTCACTATCAATGTTTGCTAAACTGGTGTAAAGTAGCATCCCTGTGTTTATCCTGAAATGTTTACGCAAATGTTACTCCAGATATCAAATAGAAGGTTGCGATATGTTTTACCTCAATTTTATCCATCATTCTCGTAGTGTGCCCGATTAATTTTTCTCTGACATCATTATCGGAAAAATATTATATCTCTAACGGTGTGGCAGCAAAAGTATTATAACGTAGTTAGGGAAAATATAGGGCAACAATCCACATAATAGTTTATCAACTTTAAACTGGCATTTCTAGGGAAACTGTCAGAGCACCTGATTTGATTGGAAGAGCCTAGGGATTGATCGCTACTATATGCACTGCAGATATATTAGCTGAACTTGTGGTTTCCAACTATGCACCCAAACTAGTTCAGGTTTATTTGATTAACATTCACCCCCCTTAACAAAGTTTTCCTAAATAAACTAGTTTAAGGTGCTAGCAGCCAACACGATGAACCTACAGTTTACTAATAAAAACTCATTCAATAATTTTTTTAATATATATATATATATATAAAAAAAGAATGATATAATATTGTTAATCTCAAGGTCAGATTAAAAAACTCTAAGTTTTAATATGATACTTAAAACATTGGACAATAAATATTAGCTGTCTTTAAAAGATTAGGCCTACTTCAATTTTTTTTATCTTTTTAATAAAACACCCCCATAACAATTTTAGCCAATTGATAATCACATATTCATATTTATTAAATGGAATTTTTTAAAGTTTGAGAAATTCTAACGCTTGAATTCCCTCAAATAGTAACAGTACGGTTATGTTTTAACAAGGATTAACTATCTGTTTCTTTAGCTTATTTGAAATTAGTTGAAACTTATGTAGGCAATTATTTTCATTTATCTTTAAATTTCAGCTTTACTAAGTAAGATGTGAAATCATGAAAGCTCAAAGTTGTATTTTCAGTTAGAGCTAAAATTAAAATTAAAATTGATGTGTCAATATTAAAGAATGATATATCTGGCATTAAATTGGAAATTTGGAGGAACAATAAACATATAATATTATGTTTGAGCTTCTTCTTCTTCTTAAATCAACAGCCCAAAGGATGGTTAGATGTGAATTCTATCCATCTGGACCGGGGCATGTACTCTGCCTCTCGGCTGGCTAGTGCCACCTGCACCATTTGGTAGAAATCCCATGTACTATGTGATTTTAGGAAGTGTGGCGGGTACCCCATTGCCTTCCCCACTGAATTTCTATAAGTGAGCTCGAAAAGACTTAGCAATTTTTCCAGAAAAGGTTTTTTTTCCATTTTTCCAGGGCTCTTTTACATGCCACAATCGAAATGGGACCAATGGCTTTACTTTACTTCCGAAGGAAGTTGTGCTACAAATTTTTATCGATCAAGAAAAATCCGCAACCCTGGCCGCAGACAAGGCATTCACCAGAACTTCAGCTTTATAGAAGTTTCGCTGTGCTCCTTGAGCCAGGTTGATTCCATCAACACTGGGACTCGCTGGTATCAATGCTCGGTGATAAAACTACTTCCAACTGTACAGTTGTTAAACGACTCACTTTTAACATGTTCATCATAAAGGCCCCATTCTAATCAAAATGTGCAGTCTGAGTAACCTCTTTGTTAGGTAGGATTATATGAAGAGGGTGTTTGGGTCGCTACCTGAACCTAGTTTTGTTGAAGCTGGAAGACAAAGATGGATATTTGTGTCCTCCCTAGTCAAACCATGGTTAAAATTAACTTTTTTTAAAATTACTCTTGGTGTCAATTGTCGATGTCCGTGACTAAGGACTCAAGCAACCCAAGAAAATCTGGTCCTCAGGCAATAACTTTACCCCAAGACCATTGAGTTTGAGCTATGAAACTTCTAAGAGGGATATAAATGTAATAATTCAACAAATTATTTAAGTACTTCAGTATCATTAAAATTAACATACATTCCGATTATTTTTACTCATACCAAGCAAGATATATATTTATGAAAATCCATCTATATCTGTGCACATTATATTGCAAATTTAATGGAGCAAAGTAAATCTCTCACACTTTTAATAATATGGTATATCCATTCTACAAATAAAAGTTTAGTAAATAAACACCAACAATTTTAACTAAGGAAATTATTTTGGTTGGAGTCCTTTAGTAATCATCGCGTTGCTTTTTTTATTGACAAAATAATTCTAACGTTTGAGCTTGTGCATAGAGCTTTTCCACACAGAAAAAAACAACTTCTCATTAATATAATTATTAAAACAACACTGGTCAAGTACGAAATAGCAGCATAAGTACTGTACACTACCAAAATTGTCAAGCAATAGGTGTTTACTATAGTAAATGCTAATTATTTTATTGACAAAATGTAAACTTTAAAACTTTAACTTTTGTTTTACGTCAAAATATTGTTAGTAATACCATAACAAATTAGTATTAAGAAATATCAATAACTAATGCTTTAAATGAAAACAAATAGCTTATTTATTCGCATCGGTGGTCGTGTGGTCTAAAACGTCCTTTTCGTGTTGGAGCTAGTGACGGGGTGATTGGGGCTGGAAGCCCTTTCTTGTGTACTGAGGGTGGTTTTTCTAGACCATTCTCCCACTCTTCCTACCGCATTTTCTGATACATTTCCTTTAAAATTCTACTTTCTCTTTCCCTATTTCATTAGCGTAGTTAATTTTTGCGAATATCCCGAACGGGAAAAAAAACTAAAACCAACAACAGCTATATGATGTTATACGGTGTTCAACCCTGTTTTCACCTTTCTATAATAAAAAAAATGTGTGTATAAGACTTTGATGTACTTTTAATTATGTTATTACGAAAAAAAATTACGTTATTAAAATGGTATTGCTTTACAAGCATTATGATATGCTTGTTACTTTGTGCCATCTCTTCTTTGTTGGAGGCTTCCTTGAGCAACTCGTATCAACAGGTTCACATGTCAACATCCTCCGTCTAATTACATTAAGGTGGCGAAGATATATTTATATCTGTCAGTTCTAACTGTTCAAAATACAATGGTCTGTGTCCTTTCATGCAACTAGTTTTCTATTCTGTCCAAGCTAATGGCCCACTTCGCCCTTCACCTAAAACCACTATTTGTTATGTCAATAAGAAAGAGAGAAAATAAAGCTACGAATCTTCTTATCTCAAGTTATCGATTAAATTTCGCTGCTAGTTCTCAAATATATTAAAATTTTCTGTTAAGAGCTTACCAATTAATGAGTGTAATAATGTCAAGAGGAAAACTATATATAGTAATTTTATTCAAGCCGTTTCATAGCTCCATAAATATTCTAAGAAGTCGTTGAAAATGGGATAGTGTCACATTATCACATATTTATATTCATTAATAAAACTCAAAATATAGGTTTGTTAAGTAAAAAGAACCCTATTGGAATTTTTCAACCTAATTTTGGCGTGAGCCAGAATTTGAATAATGGTATTGTAGAGTTGAATATTGATCTATAACTGAACGTCTCTGTGGCAATTTCTCTCTTACCAAGGCGGCCCCCTTAGGGCCCTTCCATGCATGCGATTCATATCATCTGACAACCCACGGGAGAAATCTCGTCAATTCTATAAATCAATGGAAACAAATGGATCCCTCTACGCTCTGTCATCCTAGTTAGATGTCGTTGCGATTTTAAGAACGTGTCATTGTGTCCTAGGAATCGCATGCGGCAAAATATCGTCCGGTTTCTCTATATTTATGGCGTTAAATTGTTCCTTTTATGCAAACGTGCGAGTTTGTGTGTCGTCCATTTTCTATAAATCAGTGCAGCCAACCTCCTATCTTGTTGGCCAGTTGTTTGAAGGGTCTCGGCAAGCATCATCGTTAGTTGTGTTGAAGCTTATTTTAATGTGGCCTATTTAGAATGGCCCCTTGGAATGTCACCACAAACTCATTAAAATTATGTAATATACATTCTCTAATAATTGAAAAACTTGTCACTGTCATCTTAATTTCTTGTGCAGAATACTAAATGCACTATCTACGGTACGTATCTTGCACTGCTAATGGGATGGACATCCCATCTTCATCTTTTTCTTAAGGTCATCCGATGAGCAGCATACAACACGCACAGATCCACCTTTTACTGCAAGACATTGGCAACACAGAAAAAATATTTTCATTCCTCTACTAGTTTGCTCAACGGACGACTAAATGTCGCATACATAAAATAACCTTACAAATTGGACGATATTTTGCCGTCGGTATTTTCGGTTGTCGGATAATACGTATCGCATACATAAAAGGGCGCAAAGGTGGGAGAGTAAGGAAGGCGAGGAAAAGCTAGATTTTTTGCAGTTTTTATAGCAAAATCTTTTTTTAGCCAAAATAAATAAAATATTGCTCTGATAGAAACATAGCCTAGAGTTTAATATTTTTTTCAAACGGTGATATCAACAGTTGTTGAATATCTGTCATGAACATAGCAGCTTTAGATGAAAAACTTTTTAAATAAAGACAAAAATTGATAATTATATTTCAGGACACTCTTGACAGATATTCGAGAACGGTTGAGGTCACCATTTGAAGAAGAATAAATTCTATACTTTTATTGGTGAATTTTTTTCAGACCAAAATAATGTTTTGATATAAAAATCGCAAAAATACTCTTGCATTAACTCTCGTTTCCTACATTCTAACCTTACATATAACACACACCATCCAGACCCCATGCCATTTATTCAGTTTTGTGGGGTGAAAAACAAATATTTTACCAACTATACATTTTCAGTCATGTCGAGAATCGAGACTGGGACACTTAATTTAGAAACTAGATACAATACTGACCGATCTAAGGCATCGGAATTTATAATATCTTTAATACAACTGTGTGTATGACTACCATTACTACAAATATTTTTAGTAAGCTATATTTCAAATACGTGGAATCGATTAAATTATTTGGTTTTCTAGTTTTTTCTCTATTTTCAGTGCATGTAGAATATTAATTAATAGTTTTACTATGGAATATAGACAATATAATTATTTTACTATGGAATATAGACAATATAATTATTTTACTATGTAAATATTGTATAGTTAACTAACACAAGGATGGAAATTGGATACAGTCGTCACTCAGGATATATCTATCAATTAGATTATATATATAGTAGAAATACTACACCTAGATGTATTCTATCCCAAGACCTTTGATTTAGAGAACCTACGCTCAAACAAATTAATCACGGCAGCTACGTGATTTAGGACGTCCGGGTTTTATAAAGACGAGACCCGCCTCGGTAGCTAACGCGCCAGTCGTGTTGAGCCAGACCACCGAGGATGGGGAGATTGAGGTTCGAATCTCGGTCGGGTGAACTGGGGTGGTTTTCTCTAAATGGTTTTCCACTCTCCCTCCACGCAAGTGTGGGTTCACTTCATCTAAATTCAACCTTACCAATTCCTAATCCATTAGTGTAATTAATACTTAAGCGTATAACCCGAACGGGTAGTAAGACGCGGTGCTAAATAATAATAATAATAATAATAATAATAATAATAATATAAAGACGAGATTATGACGTAGAAGGTGAAGTTTAAATCTTTGCCGTTGCGCTGTTCGTGGTCTTCCACGTATAGTTTTTCACGGTGGACTTCAAATCCTCTCTCCAAGTTAATGTTAGTGTATTTCATATAAGTTACCCTTTCAATTCATTACCGTTAGAATGTGTAGTTATTGGTGGCCTTGACGCTGAACGTACTAATTGGACAAGGGCGGTTTTGGCAATTCAAGTTTGCTGAGGCACCCAGAGACCTGTATTTCACAGTGATTGGTAATAATTGGTAATACAACGAGTTTGAGAGACATTGGCCAAACTTTGATCTAAGTTTGTTGATGTTCAAAGACAATCACAATTAAAGATCTCTATTTTTTATTTTTGTTACGATTGTTTACCAAAATAAAAACGTAGTTGTAAAATAGATAGTTAAGATAATACAAACATATTTTTTAGTCAAAATGATAGTTCTTTAATATAGGTCCTATTACTAACGTCGTGATACTATCTATAAAATTCAACTTCTGAAGATCATAGACTTGAATAATGATAGTATGAAAATAGTTCCAGTATGTTTATAACAGATACATTTTTTATTTCCATAGTTTTAGTATAGGGGGCTGTATACAACCGATTAAATCTATCTAATTTTAGGATAATTAGTAGTAATGTTGATTTAAATTAAGTTAACAAGCATTTTGCTATAAAAGAGGATTAAAACTATATTGTTAAAAATCCTGATATAATATTCTTAAGTCAGTAATAGGCCTATATCTTCAATCCAATATTGAAGCCAATCCAATTTAAAATTGTATGAAAAATGAATCATGTTATTATTTATGAAAGTTTTCTTTTGATACATATTTCATCCCTCAGAAAAAAAAGAATATGATGAATGTGTGTGCCACTTATAACGTTTGAACTAATGGATGAATTTAATCCAAACTTGATGTTGTATAGCTCACTAAGGGCAAACGTATCGTTTATATTAATCCTCCTCCAATCCATCGACATTCATTGGCATCCTTTCAAAAGATTATATAACCACTTGAAAAAACTTATGATCAATCGCGTGATAATATTTATATAAAATAAAATATTTTCTTATCTAAAAGCTGTTTTTTAATATCTTAAAATAAATGAAATAATCTTGAACTTGGCTAAAAGAAATTAGTCCATTCAAACCAAATAACCAAATGTAAACGCGTAAATCTATATACTTTAAACTATATACGGTTTAAAGGTTTGTTGTACATAGTTATAAACGTACTCCAAATACACGTAGTAAGGTGAATTGTTTATATGGGTTCAAAACCCTCCTCCATCACGCTTCTAAATATCTATTAGTATATAATCTCTAGTCCATATTATATAATAAATATTAAAATATAGCTCTTCAATCCTAAATACTTGCTTGGCAGACTTTAATCTTAAATTGTTACTGAGGTCTATGCATTAAAACTTTACTATCTTTTGTCAAGTATTTCTTAAATAAAAATAGTGCTGATAAATATTGAGATAAATTTTACAGGTAAAAACTATTTGGTGACAGTTACTAAATAAAGATTGATTGCCACCTAATTACAAAGCATTTTGTAATATTTGTATATTCAAGTGGTTTCGTTCATTTATTCATCTGTATCTAACGACAGCCTACTACATGCTCTGAGCCTGGAACTTGGTTCACTCAACCGCCTTTTTTTGTAACCACGTCTTACTACCCGTTCGGACTATACGCTTATGTACTAACTACGCTAGTAGTTTTAGGGATTAGGAAGGTTATATTTAGAGGAAGTGTACCCAAATTTGTGTGGTGGAAGAGGAAAAATCATTCTGGAAAAAACACCCTCAGTACACCCGACAGAGACTCAAACCTCGATATCCCAGTCATCGGCAGGATATTCTTATGTGAGGGTAGCGCCTTAGATCATGCAGCCACCGAAGCTGGTTCCTCCATTGCTGTGAAATCACAACAATAGCCAGCTGACTCCTGTCTTGAACTGCAAAGTGGTTACTTTTTCCTACAGTTTACGACTTAAATTGTGCAAGTG
This sequence comes from Timema genevievae, assembly GCA_902155825.1. NCBI lineage: Eukaryota > Metazoa > Arthropoda > Insecta > Phasmatodea > Timematidae > Timema > Timema genevievae. The sequence goes on from CABFWO010003456.1 coordinate 41,081, forward strand.
TCACGTGTTCATTTAATATTATGCCTTCTCAGAACCGTCACTATTTATTTCATACAAAAATACATGCATTTTTCAGGTTTCCGAGAAGATATTACCATTTTTTAAATACTCTCTACACAGGAGTTAAATATTATCTTTCATAAAATTAACTTTTGTGAAGTCATGCTATTAGTGTTTAAAACATGAAAATTTAATCTTGATGGTGAAATTCTGATTGTGGTTACACGACCCAATGTTTAAAGTAAAATATGAAATGTGCATTCGAGTAAGAGTTCTTATTTATCCATTTCGATTTTCCTTTTATTCAAGGACCTACTATTTAGAACTTCGAAGCTTAAAATGTCAAATTCACATACATTCCAGCAACTTTGAAGTTATTTTATGTTATTTCCTCTGTTTTCCCGTTTTTTCCAGGCATAGCAATGTCCCTATATTTTCCAGTTTTTTCCAGACAAAATAATGTCCCTGTATTTTCCCAGTTCTCTTGGCTTTTAAGGAGCGTTGTTTCAAACCTGCTTATAGTTGTGTACCGTGTTCAGGATTGCCAAGCACCTGGAAAACCGAAAAAACATAAGAAGATACAAAAAAACTAAATAAATACGGGAATATTGTGTATTTGGGACATTCAACTGCAAGAAATATACCATAGGCCCGTGCATGGAAGTAAACGTGATCTGAAAAATTAAGCCACGCTGATTCGAATGTCTTATCTACCAAATTATTTTCACCTCTTGGAATTGTCAGGCCTATTATGAAATGACTGTATAGATGTATCCATAAAATTTCTCTCTCAAGGTCAAATCATCAAGTTCCAACACTAATGACATTATCTTACACTAGTCATCTTTATGAAAAATGAGATGTCAATCCACAATGTTAGTCTCCAAATTGTCTGGGAAAATAGCAATTATTTCTGAAAAACATGTAAAATACCGCGAATTTTGTATTTAAAGAATAGTAGCAACTTTGGTGCTATAAAATTAACAATACTTACAAATAACATATAACATTCAAGGTTCCTAATGATAATTCTTGTCATAATAGTACGTCTAAGAATGTGTGATGATTTGTTAATATTTATTAGAAGAGTTGAATATATTTTAATGTGTAGGCCTACTTCTCAGTAAATCTCAGTCAGATGACTTAGAAGCTAAAATAGGGAAATATCACTTACTAGTTAGAAACATATATAATTTTTCAGTGAAAAGCTTAGGATTCTGAAAATAAGTTAAATATTTGAGACTCTTATATTTATAATTAAAGAAAAAAGGGAAAAATAAGTCCAAACGATCTAATATTTGAAAAAACGGATGTTGATGAAAACCTAGTAGCAACTGATGATCCTAATTTTTATGAAAGTATTAATGTTTATGCCGTAGGCACCTCACTCGACTATTTTATGCTGTTGATGTATATATGTTGATATATAATGCATAAAATGAAGCCAAAATGTATGAATTTCTTTGATATTATTTCAACTGAAAGAGACGTTTACATAGACATTTTCCAAGGAAGCAACAAGTATTTATATATTTTATATAGAGAGGCTTTAAAATATCCGTAGAGTTGTTTTAATTGACATCATATCAGGTAATGGCAGGCCCTCATAAAGGTCAAGAGAGGCCTGAGACACTTCCAATTTTGAGGGCCACCTCTCCCTCCTCCAACTTTTAAGTAAATTAAAAAATTAAGGAGTGCGAAAACAATGGTACAAATCTAGTAGTATATTTTAAATGTTTAAATGTTTGAAAAATGATACCTGAACACGGGAATCGAAACCGAGACCTTTGGCTTAGTACGCCAATGCTCTGACCACTAAGCTATCTAGGATTCGTCCCGTGCCCAGGGTCATTCTTCACTCATTTATCAATTTTCAGAATATGATATTTAGATGGAGTAATCCTCACTAAAAGCATAAATAATAGCTTTGGATATTTAAAGTTAAAAATATATAAATTACATAACTAATGATAGGCTGTTTCATAAAATAAACTGTTTACTATATATAAGGTGTTAATCTGATATAATGTGTATTTTTATTTGAATAGTATTATTACACCTAGACTAAAGAATTATTTTATGACTAGATGATAGGATCAAACAAATTGTATAGTCGAGTATTACAAAATCATAGGAATCTTCTTCTGTTGTTATTTCTACTAATACTGTTAAGACGATTAGTATTATTATTACTATTATTATCAATACCAAAACTAACACTAATCCTAATAGTTCACTTATGTATCGTCAAAAATAATATAATATAAGACTGATTTAAATTTAATTTTGATAAATATCTAATACCAACGAGTAACGGTAGTAATTTTTTATCGGTTTCAGCACATTGAATGACCGTTCACTCGAAGATTTAGATTAGGGTAAACCCAGAAAAATCCTCAACGCAACAGTGGCATTAGGAAACACACCAGCAAATCCAAGTTGTAGTATTTCTTGAAGTAATTAGTTCGGCTTAGAATTTAGTTTAAAGTTGATGGAATGTATCGCCTTAGAAAATTAACTTCATCAAATATATCAAGTGATATTTATTTTGCGTTTTTACTTTGGAATTGTTCTGTTGATGAAAGTAGATCTTCAATACTGAAGTAATTGAATTTCCAGATAAACTCAAACAGGTTACAATTGAGTGAATCAAACCGTCTTCTCAGACCTGATATCATAGAGTCGACGATGACAAAGCAGACATTGATTGTATAATGTTGCTCATACCCAATATCAGAATTATTACAAAGCTTGTGGCAGTAACTGCAGGTAAACTAAATTGATGTACCAATATTTTGACTCTGCGCTACCAATTTGGCCTCATTCAAGATCACATCCAATTGTTCATGAACCTGCTGAATGTCAGTAATTAGGTTTTCAATGTTATCCCTCTCAACACTAAGTGTATCATTACTTGCTTCAATGATGAAGTTGGTCTGGGGGATCATTGTAAGTAGCTTAACCCAGAGGGACGCCAATTTAAAAAATAACTTTATGACATGTATCTATTGATAGAAGTAACTTCCTTTCGAGACTGTGTGGTGAGATTGAGACATTCCTGTTCACTTAAAGTCTTTCTTACTTCACTCATATGATGGGATATTGATCATATTGCATCAATTCTTGCAAACCATCTAGTTTGTGACATTTCATGGAGTGAAACAGGAAGATGTTGCTTCAAGATTTCTCAACTTTGAGGTCTACCACTGAAGAAATTGTAGCTATTATATTGTATTATTCCTAAGTACTTGACTGCCTCCTTAAATGATTCAGCAAAATGTTTGTAACTATAACCAAATTTAAAGTTAACGTCAAAAATGTAAATTTGAGGCCCCCAAGAATGTGAGGTCCGGACCAAATGGCCCTGCTTCTCGTCTTCCTCTCCCCCCCTCTCTGAGAGGGCCTGAGTATAGGTATGAAGACTAATTTCTGAAAGTGCCTTATCAAAATGAAGTGTTTTTTACTCTTTAAATCCAAAAATTAAAAAATTTAATTTATTTCTTAAAATCTATTTTGTGCTATGTGGAAAAATACTATAAAATGTAATTACATATTGTGTATATTGTTTTTGGAATAAAGTAAAACACATTTTGGATGAATCTAAGGATGTTTCTGATAAATAAAGGTGACATATTTAAGAAATTTTTTTCAACAATTTTGAATGTAGTAGTAATGTAGAATTTATTCAGCTATTAAATCTTTACTAGCTTAAAATAAATCACTACTTTAATCAAGTTCATATAACTAAGCAAACATATTTAAATCTTACAACTATACTTTTAAAGCTATTTACAACAAGAATAAGAAATTATTAAAGTAATCTCTGAAGTCAAATTGATTAAAACAAATAATTTTTTTTTTAATTTTTTTAGATATTTAATTTGATATATTTTTTAGAAATTTCTAATTAATTTAATACTCAATTATTATTGAAATATAAGCTATTACGCTGGGATTACATGTTTGTAGAGCCAGGTGAGGTGAACTGGCTAGGCCTGTGACATCACCAATCATAATTCCGGGCTCTGAGGTTATAGTAAGCTCTCTTTTGGTGGTATGTTGGTCTATTTGGTAACAACCTATGCTCTTTTGGATTAAGTATATTAGTTTGATATGACTGTTTGATGAAACCGTGTCTCTGGAAGTTTCATTGGGACCAGAATGAAATAAAAACACTCGGTTGTGACGCGCAAAAATGCATTGAATATATAGCAGATATGAGTTGAAGAACAGATTTCCAATGATGAAAAGTTAAAATTATCTGTAGAAGCTTAACCAAATTATTCGCATCAGAAATGTGATTATTATTAAAAACTAATATTAAATCCACCTTATTAATATTTTAATATATAATAATAAGTTCCAACATAATACAATATTTTGAAGTGTCAAATGAAACTTCTCAAATACTTAAAATGATCGTTATGACTGCTCTAGTTATAACGAGTGGTTTTCTGTATTATATATATATATATATATATATATATGTGTGTGTGTGTGTGTGTGTGTGTGTGTGTGTGTGTGTGTGTGTGTGTGTGTGTGTGTGTGTGTGTGTGT
>CABFWO010003456.1:52027-86869 GCA_902155825.1 Timema genevievae
ACAGTTCGTGGTTTCGTTTGACGTTTTGTTTTGTAATAATGCAATAAATGCCATTACGTTGTTTGAATGTAAGATTTCAACAATAAAAGGTAAGTAATTGCTTTGTTACCACTATCTAAATTGAAACAAATTTTATGCTTGACAAACGTCTGTTATTTTAATTTCTTTATTATTAATTGAAGTACAGTTAACTAATTATTGTATTTTAAGCCATAACGATAATATTCCGCCATTTAAATTTATTGAAGTAACAATCATGATTTTATTAGTTGCGCCTACTCTTGAGTGGTGGCAAATAAAAGGCGCAACTTTGCTCTCAAATTGCGCCTGCTTCTTTTAGTGAATAAGGATTTCAGCACATCTTTCAAACTTGCGCCAGCGCAACTATTTGCTCCCGTTAGTGAATCCAGGCCCAGGATGTCGGGAAAAATAGTATCTTTCTACGAAAACCCGAATTTCACAGAAATTTTCAGTTTTTAATTCTTTATTTAATCACCATGGAAACCGTTATTTGCTGCATGTCTTTAAATCTCTAAATAAACTATATCTCTTTGGCTAAGAAATAATTGTTGGTTCAAACACATCACAATTTTTATCTCTTTGGATCAATATTTCTTTTTGGACGCTGGTCATAACACATCTAAATTGAGATGCCTAAACTGGGAATACATTTAATTTTTATATAAATGTTGTCATCGTTAATTCGCATTTAAATCAATAATCTTGAGCGTAATCCGAAAATTAAAAGGTTAAGTTATGAAAATATTGTCTACGTTTTGTGTTGCACATGATAAAATTAATGATGTTTAAATATGTTTTGGTTTGTATTATAAGATCAAAAACGATAAAAGGATCTTGAATCATGTAAAAAGCCACTTCAAATATATAAGTATGAGTCTTGTGTTAATTTTCTTCAAATAATTGGTTTTGTTGTTTATATTATTCAAATAAGGGGTTTTGATGTTCATTTTAGCAAATATTAACACAAATCAATTACATAAGTCAAGCTATGTTTTCATTTTAACGCTTAATTTTGAGGATATAACATTTAAAAGTAATGTTTTGTGTACCCCATTTATCTTTTTCATATTATTACAAATTCCGTAAGTTCAGTTATGTTTCCATCTTGATACTTAATTTTGAGGGAATAATATTTCAAAATACCGTAATGTTTGAGTACCACAACAATATTTTCTCATTCTCTCTCTCACACATTTTATCCCTCTCTTTCTCACACTCACTAGCCTCACATACACTCTCTCTCACACTATCTTTACTATACCCTCTCTCTTAAGCTCTCTCACAAACGGTCTCTATCTCAAACTCTCTTTCTATCTCACGCTCTCCATCTTGTTCTCTTTCTCTCTAGCTCATTCTTTCTATCTAAAACACTCTTTCTTTATCAAACCCACTCTCTTTCAATCCCACTCTTTCTCTCTATATATAAACTCGCTAAACTAAACTCGTGTGTAGGTGTATTTCATACTTCAACTCGAACCTACATGACGTCACATGACAGTATTGTTTCACCACCCTCCCCCCCTTTCCACCTGCCTGCTTCACCTCTGTTACCAATATATAATAATATATTCTCTCATTTCCCGAGCAGACAGACGCGGAAGCCAAGTTTCTTCCTCGTCCTTTATCTCGGCGAATATTTTGTTCAAAGACAAACTTCTTGTATCAAGTTTACTCTCTATCTCTCTCTGTCTCCTTGCGGTCGAAGGATGTGGAGGGGAAAGGGAGGGACTACCCCATTTTGTCCCACGATTCCAAAGAGTTTGAAATTACAACTCCGTCGTGGGGACTCCTATGAATTGCTAATCGATGCTACCTGTTAGACCCCTCTCCACGCGCTCCACTTTATACCACACCTTCCGTACAGCCACAAGTTTTTGTCTTGACATGCAATTCTTCGGCGCAACGCAAATTGGATCGGACAAACACATCCTAAGGAGGAACTGTCTTCTGCACGACGTCATAGAAGGAAAGGTTGAGGGAAAGAGGAGCTTAGGAAGGAGGATTCAAATATTGGATTACTTGAAGGAAATAAGGACATTCTCGGAGCTGAAGAAGAAGGCAAAGGACAGTGTTCATTCGCGGTCTAGGTTCACTGACAAATGTAATTTACCTGTGGTGAGACAGAACATCTAATAATAATATAGTTATTTCTGTCCATAAAGTGACATTTACATTCTTACACTCGATTAGAGATCCTCGCCGTCAGCACCGTGCTTACGCTTCGAGCCTCGAGGAAAGGGTTTGGTTATAAAACCGGTCGGATGCATTGATGATGTTTATTGACCCTATGATTTGCATAAGGGTTTCCTCACCCTCATTCTTGGAGAGTAATGGCCTCTTCCTTAAATATATCTTTCCTTATCCCGTGTCCTTACGGGGAGGCTGTAGGGGACGTCAGAAAGGGTTTTTTAAAGTTTGTACAGCAAAACATTTTTAGACCAAAATAAATAGTATATTGCTTCAGTTGAAACATAGAATTTAGTTTACTTTACGTGGTGATACCAACATTTGTTGAATATCTGTCATGGGTTAGGTGGTAGATGACAAACTTGTGAGAAGTGATAGTTTAAAACAAGAACACATATTCGAGAATTGTTGAGGTCACAATGTGAATAAAATTAATATATATATATATATATATGTCTAAGGGAGAAATATTAATTTTATTTTGACCAGAAATATGTGTTACAATAAAAACTTCAAAAACACTGGTATTTTCTCGTGTCCCACACACTTCCACCATAATATCACATCTCATTTCCAATTTTTAGAGTAATTAAATAGAACTACACGATAACGCTCTAATCAGATAATGTTTCGATGTACAGTTTTCTGTATTCTTTGATTGACAACAGAATCAGTATAGTGTTATTTTGGTTTCAAAATCATTATTTTTCAGTCTTAGTGTCTAGATTTCACTGTTTTGTACAGGGATGCATTTATAAATAAAGCGTCCCTAGGCAAATGAGCTGCAGGTGGCCCCCCCTCCACTCTCCTCATAACCCACTCCCTCCAAAACATCATACTGTTATTAGTTAATGAACACAAATAATAATGTTGTAAGGTGACCTGGCGGTCGAGGGGTAAGGTGTCAGACTTCTGTGTTGAGGGTCTGGGGTTCAATCCTCAGTCCCGGCACAGATTTATCTTATTACCAAACCCTTCCTTCACCTCTGGCAAGATGTATATTAATCACAACTTGTGAATGTGAGGAATGCCAGGCCTCCACCGTGGTTCGGATTCCACGTTAAAACTGTATGTCCTCCATTTCATCTCACAATCACCCTACCATTGCACATTAGCGTAAGTGCGTATAACTCGAACGGGTAGTAAAACGCGGTATTAGTAATAATAATAATGTTGTAGGCCTATTTATTGCTCCTATTTACAGCATATCCCTTATAATTATATGACCACTGTGAAAAATGGTTGTGCTCGTCTATATCTGACATGGCTTCTCATATGAGTGACTCAATTATTAGCCGACAGATGGCATTAGAGTAGACACAATAGAACTCTAACAATACACTAGCGCTTTATAACAAGCAAGCTTCAGCTACATCTGAGTCCGTGTTTTGTTGTTTCAATGATAATTATGTTAATTTATGTTGAATACAAGGGTTTCAGTTTCACATCCCATGACGTACCTCAGAAAGGGCACTGCTGTAAACAATTTGATAGAATTTTTAATGTTGCTCCCTCGAAAATCTCACCCCCTTGGCACGTGCCTATCCTGCCTAGTGGGTGATGCGGTGCTGGCTTAGTAAGTTAAATACAAAAGATCTTCATACGATGATACTTCTGTATTACACACTTTGGCTAGTTGATATTCGAGAAGTAAGATAGGCTGAACAGTTGAAAGGTCAGTAAGACACGTAGCACTAAACAAATTGCGTTTTATTTAGTATACACTTTTAACAATCGAGTTATTTTAAAAGCTTCGTCAATGCAGTAAGTATTATTGTAATGATTTATTCAAAAATTTACCCTCAGAATGGGGAGAAGTGAAATCTAATAATTAATTAATCATATGAGTGTAAACCACCCCAAGGCATTTGGTTGAGATTTGAAAATTCCGTCACAGTCAACCCAGACTATTGCGAATTTGATGCCTCTGATCATTTGACCATCATTGCAGGCTTTATATATGTATTTACACGACGTGAAGGATGTGTTTAAGGACTACTTGTATGTGGAATGTCCATAGCCAATACATGTCACACAGTTAATAAGTTAATAAAAAGCTATTTTATATTAAACCGCATTTAAAATCAACTAGTATCAATTGTCCATAGTGATAACATATATGCAATATGGATGAATTCATATCTATTTTTTAACAAATTTTCAACTTCAAGAAAGACCAAGATTTACAGTGAGCGAACTATAGAAACGAATGAAATGATTTCAATTGGGATATTTATGGGAATTCACTTTTTTATAAGAATTGCCAATACCGACTCTCTGTTGCAATTAATGCAATGTTTTTACAGTTCTAAACAATAATGCAATTACATCATTTTCAATTCGAAAAACATCAGGAGTTTCAAAAAGAAAGTTATTTGTATTAACCTCAATCCAAAATGTACCATTTAAAAATATCTTTTTAGTATTTTCGTAATATTAAACGTTTGTTGGCAATGACTTTAAACCCATTATTTGCTTTAAGATGTACAAATATCCACACTGGATGAAATTGTTGGAGCCTGTCTTATCTTGAGTGCTGGTAAAATTGTCTCTAATACTATTTTTATAATATAAAATACCTGCAACAGGGTGCACACAGACTTAATGACAGTAATCTACTCTGACTTATTTGAAATGGGGAAGTTAGATTTCGAATCCTGATGCACGTTGGGTTGAGATTGGTTTGACCTAATTATTTTCCCACTATACCTCAACAAAAATGCTGGTGCATTTCCTCTGAGTCCTAACGTACTCACTCTACCCATTAGCTCAAGTAAAATGCTTTTGCGCGGATGGCTAGTAAGTTATGGTAGAAGATAAATATGAAAAATTTGGGAGTGTTTGAAGTTTTCTTGAGAAATATCAAAGGTTGGAATGTAAATGATCTAGATTATTGAAATAAACTTAATTAAGTTAAATTAATAGTAAAAATAATGCACATAGCCTGAACAGGGTAGTAAGACTTAAGCGCTTAAAAACAATAAATATAGATAGTAAGACATAGTCATACGTTGATCCAGATAGCTTGTCTATCTATTCTAATAAGAAATTTAATGTGAATTCACAAAGAAGATAAAAAAATTATTATTACGTTGGGTTTTCCTAGTTCATAGTTCATACATTATCACTTAATTTTATAGTTTTAACTGTTTAATAATAGAGATCTTTTTATGGAAACATGAACCCTGTAGTTTTAATTCTATACTAATCCTCGACCGTTAGTATATATTTCTGGAAATATTAGTAAAGGATATTTTAAGTAAGTTATAGGCACATTCCGTTTATACCCGCTTCAGTGGACGAATTGTCTTAGGTGTCACTCTTGCGTTAGAATGCTCTTCTGATGACGTGGAGGGGATATCAAGGTTTGAATCCCAATTGTGTCTACTGAAAGTGGTTTTCCTAACTGGTTCCCCACTCTCCTTCCAAGAAAATACTTGTATATTACTTCTAAAATGCATCCTTCCTCATCAATACACTATTAAAGTAATACTAATATTACGTGTTTGGGCTACAGCACTCGTAGCCCAGTAGTGGAAAGATTATCCAGTACTAATGTATCGTTGCCCAGGGGACACCCGAATGTACTAATAGTACATCCTTACCGTGGAGGCTCTTTCCCTGACCCGATTAGATGAGTTGATGGTGATGGTGAATATGAAGGTGTGAAACCAGTGGAAACACTTAAACCTAACTTAAGTGTTCGTTGGGGTGATTCCCCTATCGGGAAAAATACCCAAGCAACCAGCCGGGAATCGAGCCCGGGACCCCTAAGCTCGTAGCCAGGTGAATTGACCACTACATCATGGGACTGGTTCTCTCGTAACCTGACCCGTTAGTAAGACGCGATATTATAAAAATAAACATCTTCTGGTGGGAACCTACTATGTTGTAGCTAATAAGTGTGAACATAGAAGGTAAGACTGCTGCTAGCTTTCATGGTTTAGGTTATATCATATCTTTGTTTTGGTTAAAGAAGGTTTGAATTTCTCTTATTTCCTCTTAATGGAGTTAGTATAACATTATTTCCTTTTCATTATTTTAGAAACTGCACTATCTTTCTCTGCTTAGAGTATTAAATTGTATTTCTTATTTTAATGCTTTTCAACGTGAATAAGCTTCGGCATGACGTGTAATTAATTATGCCCCACCTTTGCTTGGTTGCCTATCTTAAAAGAACAATAATGGAGTTTATCTCATCGCTTGGATATAAGGTGAAGCCGGTATATTATAAATATCTTTTAATATAGTTCCCTTATAGGTTTCTTTAGTACAGTACAATTATTGCAACTATTAAGGTAGATCTGATAATGTGTATTTAAACAATAAATGATAATTTTCTATGTGTAGGGTAACAAAATACTAAATTGTTTCAAATTTAATTTTTCTTTCAAAGAAATCTTCTTCAAACAAGTTATTTTATGTGTATTGTGTGAATGGTTTATTTTTTTATATAATGAAACACTGAAATAAATACCAATGTTTTATATATTATGTAAATTTCTCCCCTTAACTTATAAAATGTTGACCATATATCATGCCCCTTTAATAAGTTGATCTCCCCTCAGAACTTTTGCAATGGAGGAGCAACACGTGCATTAGAAAGGGGAGGCAGTTTTTAGGGAATTAACAAAAATGGTGTCAAGTTGTAGCATAGCTACAAAGCTAGAACATGAATTGATATTCTGTAGTAAACAATAAAGTATAAAATTGAATAAATGTTAGAGGGTTCTGTCTTGCATCGTTATTACGCTAGTTAGGTTTGCCGGAAACATTGTAATGGCCTATTTATACTCTGCCACGCCTCTGGTCGCCAGACTGTACCCCATAATACTGTACTTAGTTTAGTTGCACGTGCATTGCTCGGTACAGACTCAACCGTGTTCCTAAGCATCGTGTGTGTGAAACTGTAAATTATAATATATATTTTAATTAATTGTGATTACAGGAGAAAAATATCTGAATTAGATAGTGTAAGATGGAGAAAGTAACTGGTCGGCCAGTCAATGTGTTCACTGGTACTAAAGAGAACTCACCAAGACGTAGACGGCGAATGGCATGACGACCACAGCGACGAGCATGTCGGCGAGGGCGAGACTGACGATGAAGTAATTGGTGGCGGTCTGCAGCGTCCTCTCCCTGCACACCGCCAAGATGACCAGGACGTTCCCGAACAGCGTGAAGAACGGGAACAGCACCAAGATGAGCGCCCAGTAGTTGCTGCCCAAATCGTCCCAGTCTCCGAGCCTCGGACCTGTGACGTTCAGTAAACACTCCGTGGTGTTCCACAGACGGCTGCAATTGGCGGCACCTTCATAGTCCAGTGACCCGAACACTTCACCAGACCCGTCGGTGGAGTTGGGCGGGAACGTGTCGTTGATCAGGAGGTCTAGCCCGCTGTTTCCGCTGACGAAGTAGTCCTCCATGTTCTCCAGAAGGACTACCATGGAAGAGGTGTCGTTGCCGATATCACCGTAAGTATCGTTGAAGCTAGAGGTATTATAGTAGTACGGGACAGACGTAGACGTCGATCGTATTGGAATGTTCGTCATGTTGAGAGATAGCGAGGGCTCTATCATCGTGATCCCAGTGTTGACGATGTGGGTCTGGTTGGTCGAAACCTCTGGCTGAGAAGGGACTATGTTTTCAAAGTGCACCGGCTGTTGTGGTGCCCTTAGTGTGGGTATTAATAAGTAAAGTTCTCTTTCGGTTTCATTTTGTAGTGTCTTTGAGAAATGATCGGTTTTGTTTGGAGTGTCAATGCTGTACATGGGCTTGGTTGCATTGGTGATGAACATTGATTTAGTTCCATCACCAATCATTTTCAAAAAGTTTATTGCCATGGTAGAATTTAAACGATGTAATTAATCTCTGGGTTATTATTAATGAAGCAATGTCATGACCATATTTTTAATGAGCTCAGTATCTCATCATGTGTTTTTGAAATGTTTATATTAACCATTTCCTCATAATATAAATGCTCATAATTTAGTGAAATGAATTGTGTCATTGCAGCTGTAATGAACTTCGAAACAAATTAAGACAAGCAGTTTGAAGGGGTGGTGGCTCATCGTTCCACAAAGGACAATTATTGCTCTGTCAGTGGGTTGTTTCAAATTTACTGTTGTGGGTTTGACGTTACAGGAAACATTTACGGGATTTCGGAACACACAATTTTAGAATTTCACATCAAACGAAAATCGCAAATATACTCATCAACGATGGCTAACGTGAATTGTATTTTCGATTTGTTCATCTTGTTATGAGAACAAATACAGATATATACATGCGTATTATTATTTGTTTAGACTTTGTATATTTACATAAAGAGGATAAATAGTATTTGTTCAGCAGCATCAAATAATTAATGACCCGAATGTAAATAAATATTGAAAGCGTACCAACATACAGCAGATTATTGTGTATTAATATCCATATACATTTTGTTTATTGTATCGCTATGTTTTATAGTATTTATAAAAGCCGGAAATTAATAGTGAGTTTTTAAAGATCAGTATGATCTGGCGCATGTAATTTAAACGATGTACTTTTGTGTCACAATGAAATTACAAATTATACATTTAGTTAGTGATGAATTTCGCAACGCGTTTTTCACAAGGGTGTAGTAACATTTTGAAAAAATTAATGATTTTGAACAAATTGGAACAAAACTCTCAAAAGACACATCTAAACATTGAACTGTATCCATGTGTCTTCTTCTCAAATAATGTTTGGTTTGTTAAGATTAATAAACAATAAAGCAAGAAAGAATTAAAATATAATATTGTTCCTAAGTGGCAAGACTACTATAGATTAAATTTTAAAACATATTTTAATGTGTAGGCCTACGTTGGGTCTATAATATATTGCGGTTTAATATAAAATATATTCTATCTCCGCATTATCAGTAAGAATATATCATATAACTCATCCTTTTCAAAATGTGGGTTAATTAACTTAGCCTAATTTCAAATAGGCAAAGTATTATATAAAATATAATTTAATCTCACTTCATTTATCATGAAAATTATGTATATACGTGCATAGTTCAGTGTCCTTAAAGTAAACTTGACCAGAATTTAAATTATTATAGTGCCATGTTTATATAAAGAAGAGTCATAATTTGGCACTATTTTTTGTTCTGGTTTAAAATATATTATTAGCTATACAGTTTTCTCTTTATAGATCAGGTCGTTGATAAAGCAGTCCATATTCTTCCAAGCTCTGTTGAATAATTGAGTTGAGCTACTAGTAGTGACGTCATATGTGTACTATACTTGCCAGTTGGTCGGTTACACATGTGGGGAAGCATGCTACCGCGAGGGCCACGCAGGAAACCAGCGCGACATGCATGTGTGTAGCGTGCCCTATTCAACTGTCTTGCCGTGTCCTATTTAACTATCTCTATTGACTGGAATATCAATACCAAACACACTCCTATTTTGATGCCTTTTCAAATAATATATTGTCTACTGTGATTAAATAGGTATTATAAATGAGACAAATTATGTTTTTAAAAATATAATATAAAGGTGATTTAGAATATTCATAGTCCTTAAAACTTTAATTATGTTTGGAGGTACTTTATATTTTAGGATTAAAATTAAAATAAAATTTGAAGTGTTATCGTTTTAATTAAATATTTGTTCAAAAATTAGTATCATTTAGCTATAGATGATCTAATATTAATATAATATATGTACATATATTATATAATAAATGTCTCAAATATGAATGACTTAAACAGCTAATATACACTTTAACTTCTAAAATACTTATTTTGCAAGATTATCTAAAATGTATATCTATGAATCTGACTTTGGGGGTTTGGTAAATTAATATTTTATACGAGGATTTCACCACATTTCACACATTTTTGCAGGTATTTATAAATAATTAAGAAATACAAAAGGCAAACGTAAACGTTAAAAGATGGTCTAAAATTGTCAAATTAGTAAATGGCTTCTTCTGCAAAGTAAAACAAAGATTAAAATATATTTTACCACCAAGTCAATTTTTATAGGTGTATGAAACGTTTTTGTTTAAATACTTCATAAATCTATTGTCTTTACCAAAAAGAAAAAATTAGATGGATTTTTACATTCTTTTATGTGTAATTAAACCTTTAAACTATTATTAGTTACTAGTATTATAATACCAGATTGGTATATGTATATAATTTAGATATTTGATATGATTAAAATAAATTAATGTTAATACTTTTTGGTCACAGTCCCTTCTAATAATTAAAAATTATATTATTTTCTTTAGTAGCATACATAGTAAATAATTGATGAATTCCAGGTGTAAGTAAATATCGATGGATTCAAAACTATAAAATGAATTATTAAACTGTCAAATTAATCTCAAATTAAAAAAGAATATTTGGTAAAAAAAATTGTCGGGAAAGGCTTTAGTTTATCTTTGATTCAAAATAAATGTGTATATCTTCAAAACAATTTGTAGAAGCACATATTTCCCCTCATATTTAGATCTTCTTAGCCATACATCTCAAACCATAGGAACATTAATATTTAATGTCATCGTCTCGCCGGTGTAAAATAAATACAGTGAATGGAAAATTGAGAAGTCAACTCCGACGTGATTGGGCCGGAAAACAGAATATATTTGCTATCACATTAACGAGCGTCGTCGATAGCGTACGTCATGATTTCGAGTTGGCGTCCCGGCGAATAGTGACGCAAGATCTATCACCTCCGTCCTAACGCAGTATCCGCGCACGACTAGCTGTCGGCGCCGTGGACCTCCGGGTTTAAAGCGGCGCCCGGCCAGGTGGCAGCACTTGTCGTAAAGGCGGTAAGAAAAGAGCATGCGTGACGCTCGGGCGTCATCATTGGATCAGTTCCGTCACGTTTACGATTAATTTAATTTAAAATCATAAAATTGCGCATCTACATCTTGAAACTATACACTTATCATGACTTAGAAAACTATCTAGCACTTTCCCTAGATGTATCGTATCATTTTTAAATGTTTATAATGCAAGTGAGGTAGTTAGCGTCTTAGAGCAAACTAACAAATGAGATATGAATTACTTATATTTCAAGGTTGTGGTGAAAAAAGTATATGAATATATATAATTATACTTATTAATTATGTATTTGTTTGTGATATAGATCAAATAGAGTATGAATAAATGAATTCTATTTAAATGATAATATATATAATATTGGGCGCCAACTACCAACCCCTTTTATTTTCTGAGGTAGGTAGATTTTTATTATTAAATAAATCTTTCCCCATAAACTGCTCAGCGGTAAGACGAAAACCCCTTCTTTCAAGACCCCGGTACTTTACCTAAGGCTTTAACTTAAGTTCCACACTTACAACTAAGGACTTTCTGGAGCAGATTATTGTTCTTGCCATGGACCTCCAATCTACTGAAAATATCTGTACATGGGATGCAATGTTCAAAAATACAATGTAATTAATATGCTAAGTAAATAAATACATTACACATTGAAATGTATAGTGTGTTTGTAATTATTGTTAAAGACCAAAAATAAACCTTTGAATTAACCCTACCTAATAAGGCATGCCTCCTCTGTTATTAAAAATTAATAAAAGTATTACTAAGCAATATTTGAAAAATGTAAGATTCACATTTGATTTGTGATGACAAAATAATAGTTATTAATTAAGATACATAAATAGTCCTTTTGGATGAAATAACAGCAGGTTTGGAATATTTGTATTGAATGTTAAATTAATGCGTTCTTCAAAAAGGTAATTTAAACTCCTGCAAGCTGATGATTCTTTAGTAAAAAAAAAAAATTGTTGAGATGTTAAAAAAAATTATTATTTGAAAATTGAAGTTAATAACTGTTCTCTAGTACTGCCTCTTTTTAAAATAAATGTTCAACACTTCTAAGCCTGCAAGGCTAGAGGGATATTCTAAATTACAATAAAAGAAAACTCTAAATTACAATAAAAGAAAATTATCTCAAAAAGAAATTATAATATTTAACGTTTTCATTATATCACCAATAAGTAATAAAAATCACTGAAAATTAAGTCTAGAAAAGCGAGATATTTTCCCTTCTTTAATATTTTTTGGTATTATATTCAATAATAATTGTAACACTGAATATGATGACTATAGATTAATTTGAGCTCACCCAAAAATGTCCGAGCTATTGAGAATGTTGACCTAAGGCTCCGGTAACAATAAATTCCAGGCCTTAAATTCCAACAAAATATTCCCTGTATATTTGCACTTGACATTCCTCAAAGGTTAATACTTACTTTTAGTGAAGTTTTGGCTAGTGAAAGTTACAATTAACCATAACAAAATAACATTAAAGGATCCCCAGATCGGGTCCTTCCTTACGCTTTCCAAAACAATTTTAGAGACAACAAAACAAAAACATCAACAATCCACAAACATGTTCTTTTTGTTTTTAAATAAATAATCTTCGGCCTAGGAGGAAACTAGTTACCAAGATTTATAACAAAAAAAATCTTAACTCTTTAGACAGCGAATATATTATTTTTAAAAATAACTTAATATTATAATTTGACAAATTAAAACAAATCATCTCTCAAATTAATTTAAATTTGGTACCAAAATCCAAACGAGAATAATAATCTCTTTTGTCAGGGCAATTATTTCTTCAAATGACCGCCATATGCTGCAAGCGTTCAAAAACATAAAAAAACAAGATCATAACAGTTCCAAAATAAAGCAGATAGCATTAAAATCACCTAAAAAAAAGCATGGTGGGTTGGCAGTTTATGAATCAAAATAAAGTAAGAAAATTTAATACAGTGAAATAAAGGTAAGTAGATTATATATAATATATATTTTAATTGTAAATAAATAATTAATATTTGAAACTTTAGGAGTTGTGATTGAAATAAAAAAAATAGTAAGGTTGTCAACGTAATTACATATTTGAAAGACTGAGTCAACCGACTATTAAATTTATATTATAATTTATTATTTTAGCAAAATTAGCATCACAAGATGACCTGGCTGTTTAGGGGTAGGGTGTCAGACTTCTGTGTTGAGGGGCCGGGGTTCAATCCTCGGTCCAGGCTCATATTTATCTGATTGCCAAACCCTTCTTTCACCTCTGGCAAGACGTGTATTAATCACAACTTGTGAATGGGTGGAATGCCAGACTTCCCCCGTGGTTCGGATTCCACGTTAAACTGAATGTCCTCCATTTCATCTCACAATCACCCTACCATTACACAATAGCGTAAGTGCGTGTAGCCCAAACGGGTAGTAAGACGCGGTGCTAATAATAATTACTTGTATCTCCCCTCCAAGCGAATACTTGCACCAGTATTAAATGGTCGCTGTAAAAACATTAATCTTAATTTTTAAAGTTTGTGGTACTGTTTTTCTATTAAGTAAATTCTATCAAAAGCACAGCTCTTAGCATGTAGGGGTCTAGGTTTATTTTTAGGGTTAAAAAGGGATCTTCGTTCACAAATATGGTTGGGAGCCCTGGTCTAACCTCTCATTCTCCAAAATTCAAATTACATGTCAACAACACAGAGTGTATTTAAAAGCTACTTTAAAAAAGTTTAATTTTTTATCTGTAGTGTTTAGCGAGTATTTTTCAAACTCTTTAGTGCATTAGTATATAGCCAACTAATTAATTTAAATAAGTTCAACACACTTTGACCTAAAAACATGCCCCTAGCCCTTCACATAGCAGTTTTTAAACTATTTTTTTAGTATTATCATTGACCTAAATCACAATGGATTCAAAGTGTTAAGTAAATGTGCGTCAATATTGACTAGGAGGAGAGCTGGTAAACAAATCTAGCGCATCTGGTTAAAACATGAAATACGAAAAGATGAATCAAAGCTTGATCCTTTGTCTATTGGCCAGATTTCCTCATTACAAAAAACCAAAGGTCCTGGGATTGATCCCAGTAGCTTCCAAAAAATGTATCTGTGAAACAGTGTGTCTGGAATGAGGTGAAACTCAGCCTCGTTAGGACAAATAAGGAGCTACATGAATAAAAATAGTAATGGCTCCGATTTATAAAACTGAGATTAAAGTACAGAGGCTCACTGTGCTGACCACATTACACCCTATATCCACAAATGTTGGCACTATCATCGCCAACGAGGGCGGCCGCTCGGTTGGTATAGCTCGCTTGCAGGGTGGGGGAGAGGGGGGAAGCGCAAACTATAGCGTTTACGATGAACAAATATAAACTCACTAAAGATACTATTAAAACCAAATAACTATTAGTTGCATGACTCAAAACATTTAAAAAAATACAATTTGTTTATCCAAATGTGAGACTCATTATAAATTCCAATTATATATAATTTTTTAAATATTAAGTATGGAATCAATTCATAGATTCTGTGTTCTTCTATTAGTTTAATATTAATATATAATAGTCATATTTGTTTATTAACTTTAATAAATAATTATAAACTGGTTTTTATGTCGACTCCTCTCTCATACTCACATTATGAAGTAAAGTAAGACCGCTCAAAACTCTGTTTTGTTTTTGTCACTTTATAACTTCAATTTCTGTGTTTACTGAATTCATTCTTTTACTTTGTGATTTAATTTTATACGTCCATTACGAATAACATGAGTTTCTGACACCTTATTGACAGGTAGCTGTACAAAGCGGAATAGCTTGAACTTTTATAGCTTAGATTAATAATTAAAACATTATTGATATAAGTATTTTTAGCTTACTTCTACCGACTGTAATGTCCACTTGGAACAGTTCATATGGCAATACATTTAATCCTGACTGATAGAGCTGAAGGAATCTCATATATTTCAAATGGACTTATAATTAAATTAAGTGCAGTAATTAGCCTTAACTTAACAAAATTTATCAAACTAGAGGCAATGTTTGGAACACACTCCACACCATCACACCGGTTATTAAACTTCATTTTGACCCCAACATTACAACATCCGAGCTGTCCATGTATTTACACTATGGGAAACAGAATGAGGAAAGGAATACAAAATGCAGAGAAAATGTACTAGAATTTTCATTAAGGTAGTTGAAAAAAAAACTCAATACATAAGGTGAGAAACTAGACTCCAATTTTTCCATCAGTGGAAGATTAATTCAGATGAGCATGACGTTTAGTCCGCGTGTCCATCTACTTAGCTCACTCGATATTGTTTTCATAAATAATTCAATCATTTTACACAAGCCGTACCATTCTTTTATTTTAGGTTTAAGTCTGGATATAAAACACGAATGAGGAAACCCCGGCCCACAGGACATTCATTCATAGCCTACTAGTTACATTTTTGTGGCCTGTTACTGTTTTACAAATATTATTACTTAACAAAAACGGCCCACTGAAGAATTATCCCCACCAAACTTAAAGGTAAATAGTATGTTTTCCATTTTTAATTTTACTTATTTATTCCAGTTATACAAGATATAAGATGAATCCAGTATAATTATATTATATCAAGTATATATATATATATATATATATATATATAGAGAGAGAGAGAGAGAGAGAGAGAGAAAATGTACTCCATCTACATTTATATTATTATTGTTGTTTATTATAATAATTAATCATTGCAGCGTTGGTCGCAATTTATCTCTAAAATAGATTCACATCTTTTGATTGAACACATGTTGTCTACAATGTCCCTCCATTACTGTGCAGGCTCCGGCTGAAGGTAGGGGTTAGTTGCGTAGGGGGAAGTGGGAGGGGGTTAGATAGGAGGCTGATATCACCGTCTATGGCTGGGATCCAATTCCAGACATAGATAGGTGTTACTTTTATATAGGGGCAAACTTATATAAGATTTTAGGAAAATAAGTTCAAGATGAAAGAAAACAAAGCTATACAATTTAGTAAATATGGAAGGCAACACTTGGAGGATGAATTATTATAGTTAGGGAAGTCAGCCGTATTCAAATCATATTTTAATAAATTGAAAAAATACACCTGGGCACGGGAATTGAACCCAGTACCTTTGGCTTGGATTATCAATCCTCTACCTTTTAAGTATCCAAGGATGGTCCCACATTCAGATGTCATTCTTCAGATTGAAATCTGCAAAATGAGCAATTACCCAATATACAGGGGCTTGACAGACTCCCACCGTTTCAAACCGATTATTAAAATCCTTAAGCAACTATATATACGAGTATATATATATATAGATTTCAGTAAGATTATAGATTATATATAAGACTATAAATTTCAGAAGGCTCTCAGAAAAATAAATGTTATCTCAACATCTATCCATCTTTGTAATCATGTTCAGATTAGCAGAAAGAATGAAAACGTTTCATCGTTAAAAACTGTTTGTCCTCTTTGTATCAATGGAAAGTTAATTATTGATTGTGTATCTGTGTGCTCTACAGAAATATGTTAGAAGAGGTCACCAATAGCCAATCTATTTGCAATTAAACCTATTAACTAATTTATAAGCTAGTCAATTAAGTACACCTTAATAAATTGTATACATAAGGGCGAAGCAATGGGTGAGTCTAGAAACGTGATCATGTTATTGACTGGCAAACCAAATAGGAAGAGACTATTCGGAAGGTGGACTGGATAGAAATAGCTCAAGATAGGGTTAGGTTGTGTACTTTAGTAAGTACGGCAATGAACTTTCAAGTTACTAATGGCGTAAGTAAGGGCAAAGAATAACATTAAACTCTTTCACAGGCTGGAATCGAGCAATATATGTAATTATTTACCTATTTATTCAATAGATAACGAGAAAAGGCTACATTTGCTTTTTTTTTAGCACCGCGTCTTACTACCCGTTCGGGTTATACGCTTAAGTACTAATTACACTAATGGATTTTTAATTGGGAAGATTGAATTTAGAGGAAGTGAACCCACATTTGCGTGGAGGGAGAGTGGAAAGCCATTTAGGAAACCCCCCCCCCAGTTCACCCGACCGAGATTCGAACCTCGATCTCTCCGTCCTTGGTGGTCTGGCTCAACACGACTGGCGCGTTAGCCAACTACGCCACCGAGGCGGGTTACATTTACTAAACTTATGAAAGTTTTGTATTCAAAATACAGAATAACGTTATGAATATATAAATGGATTTATTTAGATTATCTTGGATTATTTAAATTAGATAATGAAATAATCTATTTTGTCTAGCCTAGCCTGACTACCAAATGAAAATAAAGTATTTAGTGCAACAAAAAATAGTAGACTGCTGACACCTAATAGCTTAAACTTTTTCATACTAGGGAAAAGAAGGAGTAATACTTCTAAATGAAATCCATTAATATTTGTCTAGAGAAAGGATAGGGTCAACTTGACACAGCTGCAAAACTGACCTCCTTCAATTTTCATGAAATTTGGTATGTTATTGGAAATATAAAGATACAAATAAATTACAATTTTCATCTCTCTAACCTTACCTAAACAGAGGTTACAGGTGATCAAAGCTTACACAGAAATAGACAGAAATTAATTATTCCAAACATATTTGATTGGCTGTAAAATGAGTTGTATGAACCCTGGAGATCTCAAATTACTCTCATTTTAAGGATCTTTAATTTGATATGCAACATGGTAATATTACTTTAAAATATTATCTATAAGTGTGTTTGTAATATTTCAAATTTGACTTTTTCAAAAACTGCTTTTATTTTAGTTTGAAAAAAATATATACCTTAAGGTGTTAGGAAGATGTTTGCCAAGCTTTATTTTGGGACCTCCAAGGGATTATAAGTTATATAAAAACAATTATAGTTGCATATTGGTTTTACTATAAATATGGCTTTCTGCACACACAAACACACACGCGCGTACGCACACACACTCACACACACACTCTCACACACACACACACACACTAATGAATTCTCACCTGTATTGAAAGTTTCATCAACTCTGTACATACATTGAACAAACACTATTGTGTATGGTTTTAAAAACCTTAAAACTATGAAATAATTTTAAATGTATTAGAATTGTAAAAGTTTATTTATTTAAAACAAAAACATCCTCTTAAGTTTTACTTCACCCATATAATACTTTATTTACAACTCATTGGTTAGAATTAAAATCTATCTCTAGGCCTATACCTGAATAAAGATATAAGCCTGAACAGGCAACTACAGTAGAGTGATGTTTTTTGTTAACAAAGTGTTTGAAGTCATTTTTAGCATTCTTTTTTAACTCATCGTAAATATTTATAAAAAATCATTTTAATATTCAATCGACGCAAAAAATTAAATATAATGTATGTAAATTGCAGATTTCTATTTAGGAATCTTGAATTAAACCAATTAATCATAATCAGATTTTAGTTACAAATTCTTCGCTAATTTAACATTGTGTTAAGTATTGAAATTATTTATTTTTATATCTTCCAGGTGCTTTTTGAAGGAAAGCAGTGGGGAAAATTAAAAACTGACTTAGAAAGAATGAAGCATCTACTTCAGTACATACAAAATTAGATTTAAGTAATGAACTTTCTAACAACCCAAAATATCCTAATGTAATATTTAGTGATGAACCTTTTACTTTTTCAAATAAATCTTTGATAGAGATATGAGAATCCCCAGTAAACAAGAAAAAACTGAAACAGAAAAGATATTCTTTGGAAAAATCTAGAAAGTTAAATACTGCACTAAAAAGAAAACTACTTTTGAATGATAAATTCACAGAATCTGAAAATACTGATGATGATGATGATGATGATGATGATGAAACAATTCTCCAGAATCTTAGTAAAAATTGATTTCATCACTAACATTAGACATAAACTTATGTTATTGACAATTTTTCCCGAGTATTGGAATGTTCGATAAATAGTTAAACGAGTTCAATGCCCCAAACAACATGGTCAGGCAAGCAAAAGCACTTGTATCACAAAAAGGAATATGTACTCCAGATCAAAAATCGGGTAAAAGTTTGCCTGGACAAAGAGTTGTGTTCATAAAACAATTCTACCACTGTGATGACATAAGTAGAGCAATGCCGGGAATGAAAGATTTTGTTTCATTAAAAGATTGTTTGAGACAGAAAGTTCATGTTCATAAACGTTTAGTTCTAAACAATTTAAATGAAGTTTATAGAATGTTTAAAGAGAAATTTCCAAATATGAAAGTAGGATTTTCGAAATTTTGTGAATTGAGGCCAAAGCGGAACACATGCAGTTTGTGTCTGCATAATCCATCAAAATCTTAAGCTTATGATGGACAATTCAAAAATTCCTGTTCATACTAAAGGTGCTATTAAAAAAGAATACAAAAACTGTCTTAAACTTGTGCTCTGGTCTTCTCTTTCACACGACTGTTTTTGGGAAATCGCTCATCTGGTCCAGGGACAAGGAAACTTAGAAACATTTTGTAAAATTCTTTTGAGGAAAGTTTTGTGGAAAATATTATTTTTCGGAAATGGGTTGTTGTAGATCGGTACATATAAGAGACATAACAAAAACCAACAAATGAATGTATAAAATTATTTTGTGAAAAGACTGCTTTGCTTCTGCGCCATGGTTCTATACAAAAACAACAAAGTTAATTTATTAAGCACATAAAAGACAATCTTTCTTCTAATGAAGTAGCAGTTGTTTGTGACTTTGCTGAAAATTACAGTTTTGTAATGGAAGATGAAGCACAATCTTATCACTGTATTAATAATCAGTCAACCATTCACCCAGTTGTAATATATTCTGGCCTAGGTCACACAAGTTTTGCTATAAGCTCCAACTGTCTCATCCAAAATACTGCAAGTGTTTACTTGTTTCAATGTAAGCTTATTGATTTTCTAAAAACTGAAATAAGAGAAAATATCAGAAAAATATTCTATTTCTCTGATGGTTCAGCTGCTCAATACAAAAACAAGAAAGACTTTCTTAACCTCTGCCTGAATAAAGAAGACTTTGGTATTTCTGCCGAATGGCATTTTTCAGTAACTTCTTATGTAAAAGGACCGTGCGATGGTGTTGGCGGCACTGTGAAAAGGCTAGCAGCAAGGGCAAGACTTCAGAGACCGTACAGTGACCATATAATTACACTACACCAGTTGTTTGAGTGGGCCAAAACCAATGTTACAGAAATAAAGTTTTGCTTTATACTTCAGGAAGAAAATTTTGAGATGTTTAAACTACTCAATTCACGTTTTGCTACTGCTAGACATATTCATTGTATTCAAAAGTTACACACCTTTATTCCACTTTCAGAAAGCAAAATTCTTGTTAAACCATTCTCATTTGCCACAACTTCAACTGAAGAATGCGTTTATACTGAATATAAACTGTTATTCAGTGAAATTAATGGCTTTCTAGTTGCAGTTTATGATGATGATCAGTGGTGGTCTAGCTATCTTTTGGATAAAAATTATAAAAATGAAGTAAAATTAACATTTCTTCACTCTGCAGGACCATCCACTTCATTTAAAAACCCAACCAAGTCAGATGAACTTTGGATTAAAGCTGAAACAATACTGAGTAAGGTGAGCCCTCTGACACAAACGGGCCGAACCTATAATTTGCCAGAACATGAGGTTGAAGAAGTGATACAAATGTTTATCAAACAAAAAGCAACAAAGAAACATCTTTAAAAAATGTTTTTGTTTTAAAGTAATAAACTTTTAAAATGCTGATAAATCTTAGATTATTTAATAGTTTTACAGTGTTTATAATTATTGTTTTATTGTTTGTTCAATGTATATTCAGAATTAATTAGACCTTCGATACAGATGAGAATTTATAAGAGTGTGTGTGTGCAGAAAGTCATATTTATAGTAAAACCAAGATGCGACTATAATTGTGTTTTTATATAGCTCATAATTCCATGAAGGTGCCAAAATAAAACTTTTAAAATATCTTCCTAACACCTGAAGGTATATTTTTTATAAAAAACATTTTTTGAAAAAGTCAAATTTGAAATATTACAAAAACACTGAAAGATAACATTTTAAAGTAATATTACCTTGTTGCATATCAAATTAAAGAACATAAAAATATCTTTTAAATGAGAGTAATTTGAGATCTCTATGATTCATATAACTCATTTTACAACCAATCAAATATGTTTAGAACAATTAATCTCTGTCAATATTTTGGTGTAATTTGATCACCTGTAACCTCTGTTCAGGTAAGGTTTAATGGGCTGAGAATTTATATTTTATCGTATCTTTATAGCGCCAATAACATATTCAAACTTGAAAAAAAATTGAAAAATATAAAGTTTTATTTTGTTTAGAGTGTGTCGATTTGACACGGAATGACCGGATAGTCACTGTAACTCATTATCTGTGGAAAAATAAATTCCACTAGATCCTGTGATGATACTAACTCTGGTTTCATGGTTGCAATACACCTAGCTCTGTCATGTTATGTTTATAATGAGTTTAATTAAATAATGGTTTTAAAAAGAATCTGTAATGAAATATTATTTGCTATTTGCTATTATTTTGCTATTATTTGCCCTCCCATGTATCTTAAGTTTAATTTTTCTAGTAAGAATTATTATATTACTTAATTATATATTTTATCTATGGAATTATGAACTCAAAAGTTCATTGCCACACTTACAAAAGTACGCCAACTTCCCCTATCCTCAGCTAGTTCTATCCAGTCCACCTCATTACACCATATCCCTATCTTGAGTGAGTTCTATCCAGTCCACCTAATTACACCCTATAACCTATCTTGAGATAGTTCTATCCAGTCCACCTAATTACACCATATCTCTTTCAGAATGATCTTATAGCTTGACGGATTACTATACCTACATTTATTTATTCATATATTAGGTAATGTGAGCTGCAGCTGTCACGTTTAAGATTAGTTATAAATACCTATAAAATAACACTAATAACATAGTATTGTATTAATGTTAACCGTAATGTTTGAGTTTTATAAAAGTGCCTTTATACCAAACTTTTACTATACCTATATTACTTAATTTTGTAAGACGGTCATCACATTCAACATTGCAGTGCATATAAATACTTGGGGATGATTATAACAAAAGATGGGAAATTCGATGAGACTACACAAGAAATAAAAACACAAGGTAGAAAGGTCGTTTCGCTACTGAACAGTTTATTGTGGGGTTAAAACACACACACATATATATATATAGTAACAACAAGAAAATAATAAACAACACAGTAGTTAAAAGTATGATCCCATACAGATCTGAACTTGGCTCTATGAAATGAAAATACGAGGAGGCGTTAAACGTTACTAAAATGGGTTTCAAGAGATGAGCCGTGGGAAAATCTAGAAAGGATAGAATTATAGACGAGCTTATTAGAGATATAATGGATTCGTTATGTCATTTGCAACTCACAATATACAATGTTTACACTAACATGCCTTCCAATTGAGGCCGTGTGGCTACATATATAATACAAATACAAACGCATCTGTCTGGAAAAAAAATTATATATATATATATACATTTGAAAGAGTGAAATAGATCATAGTCGTTAGTTAAAAAATAACTGTCAACAAGTCTAAATTTCACGCTTTTATTTATTTAACCAACGCTCTACAAATATTTTAAAATATTAAAACCAAAATTGGCCAAGCTCGTCTAGTTTTTTATAGGGAGGTAAAGGTTAAATTCCCGGCGTGATATCAAAGGGTGTTTTTTCCTAACTAGTTTATAGCCCTCCCTTCACGCAAATATGGATGCACTTACTCCAAAACATCCCTTTCTATTTTTTTACCCAAGTATTATGATTTTGTATGTATAGTTCTGACGGGTAGACGTGTTAGTGCAAAATTGGATAGCGGTAAAATTCATAGCTATAATAAGAACTATGACGGAAAACATCTCCATGGAATATTTTATAACTATATTTATATTAGAACTGTCTTAGTAATACCTTGAGAAGTCAATGACATACTAAAATAATTTAACAATTCATATTAATTATTAGCTTGAAAATACAATAATAATTGAATATAGACAGACCTAAATTAAATTCTAGATATATAATAAATGTAATTGTGTGCACATAAATATGGTATATATGTGTGTGTATATGTGCGTTTATGTGTGTGTACATGGCAGAAGAAGGGATGTATATATATATATATATATATATATATATATATATATATATAATGTTATTTGAGAGGAGAGGATATAAATGAAATATTTGCTTATTCCGAACCATGTCACTTCTTATCTCAGAAATTTCCAATTAAACTGCAGATTTATATAGCACAATAGATTATGACGCATTTCTAATCTCTCCAGGCATGAATTGGAATCACGTCGATATGAACAAAATAATAAGTGATTTCACGTAGAAAGAAAGAGAAGGTTTAGGATGAGCGCTTGGATTCATAAAAATGTCTTCCTCTACTAAGATGATACCTAGGCCTAGAGATGTCATAAAATGATATCACCCACATCGGTGGGACCAAGGTCTAAACATGAAACTCGTCTAGTTTGTTTTGACGGTAACGTTCGAGTCAAGACCCAAGTACAGTCCAGGCATAATCTACAAATTTTACCTTTCTAATCTTTACCAAATTTGTGTAATTAGATGCGGACTTCCCACACAGGTTGTAAAATGGTGGGGGCAAATTTTGGTTCATTCTATTAAAATATAACTATTATAAAATAAGTAAAGACTATAAGAATGTTATCTTCAAAGAGTTAATTACCGTAGGCGTGAAATGTTTCGGTGGAACTTGCGATTGCGCGAGAGGCTACCTGCTTCGTGTCCATACTCTCTGACATCTGCCACCCACTTCCCCTCCTTCACCCCTCCATCCAGGAATAAAAGCCGTCATTACAGATCAGGGTAAGTACTGAAATAAATCCTGCTGAGGCAGCTAGATTTTATTGATGCGAAAAGAAATAGCTCGTTGTGATATTTTCTATGAGGAATATTATGAAGCTTAAGACCAGTTTCATAGTAGGATTTAGCACGCCTCAAATGTGGCGTTAAACTAAATACGGAATGACACCTACCTAAATCTGGATTGAATGAACCAGTTTCATATGCGAAACTGGCCCATTCTATCAAAGTTTATGTAGGTTTAATTTTGTATTTTATATAGCACCACACTTGAGGTGAAATAATTCTGACTATGAAACTGGCTTTTAGATCCAGAGTTTGGCAATCATTGGGCCTTCCTGTTTAATATTATGTCCTGTTGAGAAAACAGTGGATGCATTTTTTATGGCTTGTTTAGCATGCTCTATGTTTATAGTATAGATAAGTTTCCCGATATAAATGTATTCGATACTTATTTTATACAAAGTATCAGGCCTTTACAAAAAATACTAGATTATGGGTGATGTGTAAAAGTCAAGTTCATTTATTCTGCTTTCCCGAAAAAGTCAAGAATTGAATCCCAGCCAAGTGAACTCCTAATGTTGATACAAGATACAATCACAAGGAAATAATCATAATATATATAGAATTAAATAGCCAAAACTATTATTTATGAATTTAGTGGGAATTACTCCATCTAAATATCATATTCTGAAAATTGAAAAATGACACCTGGACACGGGACAGGTCCCGGGTTCGATTCCCGTGTCCAGGTGTCATTTTTCAATTTTCAGAATTATATATATATATAATATAAAGAGAGAGCTAAGTTTGATGGAATTAAATTATAAATTCGAATCAAAACTTAAACATTTTAATGATTTTAAGTTTTTTTAAGAAGTTAACACGGATTATTTGACTTGACCATCAGTGGTGCAGGAACTAGGGGGTACGGGGGTAAATTTTACCCCCCCAAAATTTATGGGGGTAAAAAGTATAATTTGTATCCCCCAAAATAATTTAGTAAAACTTTTATATAATGCAAACATCTTATTGAAGCAAGATACAATGTTCACACTATGTTAACATAATAAAATTAAAATATTCTTGGAGTATACACTGAAGTGATTTTGAAAACTCTGATAGTAATACCAGCTACATAGGCTACTGCAGAAAGAAGTTTTTCAATGCTTGGATGTATTAAAAACTATCTTCACTCCACGATGAGGCAATGTAGACTAAATCACCTGAGAGGCTCATTTAATTGAAATTGCAAAACTGGTTAGTGGTTTTATAGCTAGTAACAAATATATGGCAAAGGTGTATGGAATTCTACTTTAATTTTCAGTGTTTCATAATTTTTAGTTGAGCTGTATAAGATATCATTTTTCTTAATATGTTTTGTGTGTATTAATTATAATATTTGTAATGACTAAAATAAATGAGAAAAATATACAGTGGGACCATTAAATACAGGTATCCCTCGTTAAACGTGATATCACTTTACGCGTTTTTGCTATAACACGATTCAAAGAAATACAAAAATAGTGCATGGTCAGCTGGAATTTCGCCCTCATCCTGTGTGGTTGGTGGTGTGACCTTGTGTACACACATTCCAGTGAAAGCGTTGATCTTTACTGTATAGTTTGGTGTTAGAGGGGTGGTATTGACAACATTGTATGTGCATGGGCAGAAGTTAAACAGTTCTGTATGAAGGTATTTTGGAAAAATGTTTGGCCTTAAGTTTCAGATTCTCATGATTTTGATCCTGACCACGAGCTCTCCAATTCAAGACATGACATTGTTGACATAGCAAGAGGTTGGATTTGAGGACATAGATCAGGCAAATGTGGATCAATTGTTCCAATCCCACTCAAGAGAACTCACCAATGAAGATCTTCTAGAAATGGAGAATGGCATAAAGAATGAAGAGGAAGAGCCTTATGTTGTTTAGCCTATCAAACAACTTTTAACAAAAGAATTTGCTGATTTATTTAAACACATTGACAGTGCCATTAGAATCATTGAAGAGAATGACCCTAACATGAATAGAAGCACTAAAGTTGCCAGAGAGATCCAGAGTTGTTTGACTTGCTACAAATAATTCTATAGATAGAGGGAAAATGCTGCCCGTTGATTGAGTCTTATCATTTCATCAAAGAAATTGAAAATCCTCAGTCTAAAACCCAGGGCCTTCACAACAGCAAAAGCTTATCGTCCCAGGACCTTCAAGAAAGCAAGAGTCTACCATCCCAGGGCCTACAAGAAAGCAAGAGCCTACCATCCTAGGGCCTTAATGCCAGCAAGAGCTTAGCATCCCAGGGCCTTCAAGAGAGTGTCTACCATCCCAGGGACTTCAAGAAATCAAGAGCCTACCGTCCTAGGGCCTTTATGCCAACAAGAGCTTAGCTTCCCAAGGGCCATCGAGAGAGCAAGAGCCTACCGTCAAGAGAAGAATAGTGATAATCCAGATTTGCCAAATCCAGTTATTTTATCATGCGATTTAAGATTAACACTAAGTGTACCTGTAGCATTGTATTAATTAGATACTTTGATTAAAAATTGTGTTGGTTTACAAATTTCAGGGGATTGAAGATTGACAATAGGTGTAGACTATCTAATGCATTGTACTAGTTATATAAATTAAAAATTGGCATTCATTTACCAGTTTTAGGTTTTTATTTCCTTTGGAGTAATCCCTATATCACTCATGTTAAAATTATTTCACTTGCGTTTTCGTGTTACGCGATTAATTTATCAGAACCAATCACTCATGTAGTGTGAGGGACAGCTGTATTACATTTTCCTGTTCTTTTTTTAATCTCAAAAATGTTATCCCCTATAAGTGTACATGGTTATTTTTACCTCCCCCTCCCAAAATAAATACGTTCCTGCGACACTGTTGACCATATAGACTTAAGAATAACATAATTAAATGATGAATCTTTTTTAAACACACCTTTTTTATACTCAATTTAAAAAATAAACACTTTTAATTGTACTAAATTGAATCTATACCATATTTCCCCTAATATTTGATGTAGATTTTATAGCACTTAATAATAAAATATTTTATTCGATTTGTATTATAAACTATAAAATACTTGATTTTGATTCAATTAGAACCATTTTTATTCTAAAACATTAGATTTGGATTCGATTTAAAAATTTAATCTTGAATTTACAAACTTATACTCAATAACAGAAAAATTAATGTCTTAAAGCTTAAGGATACAACTTCAATAAGTATTAAAATCAACATACAGGTTGCAAATCATTGTTATTACTAGATAGTCCGTAAGTGGGAGACTTCAACTCAATTCATTAAATTAGTCGAAAAATGATACAGCTTTAAACAATGAGTGAAGAATGACCCTAAACACGTGACACGCTGGGTAGCTCAGGGGTAGAGCATAGGAGCGTTAAGCCACTAAGCTGGACTCGATTACACTGTCCAAGTGTCATTTTTAAACTAATTTAAAATAATTCAATAAATATGTTAAACTTTTATAGGTACTAAAAAAGGGTAATAAACAACTACATCTCTCTTTTCTTTTTTTCTTTTTTTTTTTTTATTTTTGCTCTAGCATCTTACTAACCGCAAGGGCTATCCGCTCTTAACCACAATTATGTGGTAGGATTGAGTAGGGTAGCTTTTAAAGCTAAAGGTACCCGCATTGGCTTAAAGGGAGAATGATGAACAATGTAAGGAGATAAAAAGTACTGCACCCGTCACACTCTGAGCATCTATCCACTGGTGAATTTGAATAGATGAGCTCTACATGTATCTGACGTGGCCAACGATGCGTATAATATTTCTTTAAGACTATGAACTATAATATCTTGAGAACAGAGTACAATTTTTATGTTTTAAATAGTTTATAAGCTACCCTCTTCAGTGGCCGCTTTGTCTAACGCGCAGTAAGTATTTTTTAATAAAAAATATTAACTTTCAAATTTATAATTAATATTTTAAATCCTCTTAAGTCTGGAGGAGAAAATATCAAGTTTTAAAATATGTATTAGTTTGTCTATATAAAATAATCTTAACACTAAAATCCAAACTTTGTTAACGAAACCACGTTGGTTAACTTCGAAAATTCCAAAAGCTTCTACAACTTTCAATTCCCGCCTTAAATTGTCTCAACTAGTCGTTCGACGAGATTAAATGGAAATCTGACTACCCTGTTGAGGATTCCTATTTAAAAGAAAGCAAAAAGCTGAGCAGTAATTTAATTACCCTACCTCGGATCCAAGTGAAATTGTTCCGTGCTGCCAAGCGAATGTCTTAGGTGCAACTCTGCTTAAAAATAAATTGTTGGAATTGTCTGCACCATCTTGTAAGTAAATTGAGTGATAACAGCTATTAGCTAAGCTGCTCCTATTAAAAAAAGCTTTTTATTATTTCTCTCAAATCCGCTTCGGTTGTCGAATGGTTTAAGGCATCAATTTTGCAATAGACTGGACTACTGATGATGAAGATATCTGTGCTCGAATCTCAGTCGGGTGTTCTGAGAGTGCTTTTTCCTAAATGGATTCCCACTTTTTTTTAGCACCATTAGGGTTACACGCTTATGTACTAATAACTCTAGAGGTTAAGGATTAGAAAGGTTGAATTTAGAGAAAATGTATCTACAGTTGCGGGGATAGAGAGTGTGAAACCACTTAGGAAAATCACCCTTATTACACCCAACTGGTATCGAACCATGATTTCCCCATCATTGGCAGTCTAGTCTATGGAAAGAGTAGCGTCCTAGACCAGGTGGCCACTGAAGCGTGGGATTTCCACTACTCATTCATGAAAATGTAGGTACATTTCCTCTCAATTCGGCCTCTATCATCTCTAACACATTAACTTTATTATTTAATATGTGTTAAGCCGACCGAATAATATGACCCTGTGACAAAAGAACTATTGTCTAAAATTAAATTCAAAGTTTACATTGTTTTGATAATTAATTGTCTTATATCGCCGTTTTACATGAGATCTAAAGGTCATTTAGTCTGGTTTGCCAGTGATGGGGAGGTTGGGGTTCAATCCCTACTGGTTATATTGTTTTATTCCGATCAATTTCCTTACTATTACTACGCGAAGATGCGGGTATATTTTACCTAACATCCTACCGTCCTTACCCCTACCAAAAAATTAAAAATCCTATATAGTATTTCTATTGTCAACATTCCTTTTTCTCAACTAATATAAAGCCTACAGCGATGAATAAGGTATCAACGGATAGGATTTTTTACTGACTTCTTACATAGCATACTCAGTTTAAGTTAAAACACATTGTTTGTTTAAAATTCAAATAAAAAGAAAATCTAACAATATTTTTCTATCAATTACCGAAAATAAACTCTCTTTGCTATTTTTTGTATACACTTCACTGAGTATTTAATTTAAACAACCCAACAAAAGACTAATTTTTTTTGGGGGGTGTTGAATATGTGAAAGTTTTGCAAGGGTTTACTGGTTAATATATATGCGTAGAACCCAAAAGTGTTATAAAAACAGTGTAGACAAATTAGTGAGTTTTTCCAACAATAGTTTAAATATGATGTCTAGACACAGGAAGCATTATTTTGGCTCGTCAATGTTGTTTAAGATATAATAAACCACTAATTGATTTAAGAGTAAATGAATAATGGACCAGTTATACCATCAACCGGTTAAAAAATGTAGCCTATCATCTTATTTAAACTTAGTAAGTAAAGAGGTAAGGAAAGTTGATTGAGACTCGTACGCCAGTCCTGGACAAGAGCTACATTTACATTAATCCATCGCCTGGTATTTTAAAATCAAATATATGTACCAGAAATATTACAATGTGTTTTGTTTTATAATACAAATAAAATTGAGTACGTATCTATGTGTATTTTTGTGTGCGTAGTTGTGAATTTGTGTTTTGGTGTGTTTGTGGGTTAATCTTTTGGTGTGTTTGTGGGCTCATGTTTTGATGTGTTTGTGAGTTATTCTTTTGTGTTTTAGTGTGTTTGTGGATTGTTCTTTTGATGTGTTTGTGGGTTTGTGTTTTAGTGTGTTTGTGGGTTGTTCTTTTGGTGTGTTTTTGTTTTGGTGTGTTTGTAGACGCTAGAATTTCAAAACCAAGACCTATATATGAAACATTGTGTAGGCCTACTTATCTAATGTCCTTTAAATTGAAAAATGACACCTGGACACGGAAATCGAACGGGGTTATAACCATAAATAACAAAATTAATAGCTTTGCTATGTGATTCGTCTACTTAGCTAAGTAAACCTGAAGGTGTGTCTCTTGAGAATATTTTCTATACTGATATAATAATTATATATCTCTATGGTGTGAGCCCGTGAGCGAGCCATACCAATCGAGCGGCCGCCATCTTTAGCGATGATAGCGCCGACATTTTCAGAGAGATTGTGTCATGTGGTCAGCACAATGAATCCTCCAGCCGTTAATCTCAGTTCTCTAAGCCGGAGCTGCTACTTATTTATTGAAGTGGTTCTTAATTTGAGGCTGAGTTTGACCCCGTTCCATACCCACAACTTCACGGAAGCACCCAGGATCAAACACAGGACCTTGGATCTGTAGCCAGAATCTCTTACCTACATATATTTATTCATAGCAAATTTATACCCTTGAACGTCAATTCGAACAGCTAAGAATCTAAAAAGAATAAACAGCTGAAATTTTGGCACAAGCCTAATTTTATAGGCCTACTACTCTATAAATATATATTTTTACATTGACATATGTTGCGAGATCTGCGCCTTATCAGTAATTAATGGTAGCTCCAAAATCAAAAATCATATTAATAAAGTGAGAACTAGTCATATTTATTCAGGTGTATTGTTAAAATCGTGATTGCAAACCGGAAGTCCTTATACCATGTACCCAAGGAGCGGGTAACTATAGAACATATAGGCTAACATCAGAAAAACAAAACTTTACAAATAAACTTTTGTAAACTTGATGGTATTAAAAAAAAATTTTACATTTACACAACATACGAGCGGAATCGTGTGAGCTGGTTTGTGTACTTAATAAGATATCGGTGACCTGGTGGTCTAAAGGTTAAGGTGTCAGACTTCTGTGCTGGGGGTCCGGGGTTCGATCCTCGGTCCCGGCACATATTCATCTGATTGCCAAACCCTTCCTTCACCTCTGTCAAGACGTGTATTAATCACAACTTGTGAATGTGAGGAATGCCAGGCCTTCACCGTGGTTCGGATTCCACGTTAAACTGTAGGTCCTCCATTTCATCTCACAATCACTCTACCATCGCACATTAGCGTAAGTGCGTACAACCCGAACGGATAGTAAGACGCGGTGCTAATAATAATAATAATAATAATAATAATATATCCAATAACTGTCCACTGTCTGCGTGTGCTGTTGAATACGATAGCAATTCGTTTTCTGTTGAAATATATCACCTAGAAAAAATGTCAACTTTAAGCTTTAAATAAATTTCTCAAGACTACTAATCTTACCCGGACTGCGTCGAGCACTCGAAGATAGTATTCAATATAACCATAAATACATTATGAATCATATCAATTAATATTCAAAAGATTGATTATATTAATTGATGATATCTTTGTGTCCAGGTACATTCATATTTAATTTGTATATATTAAATTGTAATTAGATTTGATATTGTTACATAGTCCGAACCAAAAATTTAATCTCAATATAATGGATAATGTTTTTAATGTTTTTTATTTTCGTGGTCATTAATATAAATAATATGTTATTCGATACTTTGACTCAGTCGCTAGTGTGTGAGACTACTGAACTAAGGAAACCAGGTTCGATTCCTGGCAAAGCCGAAAATATACCCTAGTTTAAATAAGGGTTTCTCCTTTCACAGTGATGAATTAACGGCAGGGGGCTGGCTGTTATGTGCGGATAGAATCAGTCGGTTGAGAAAGTGCACGTTAATACGTTAAATACCTAAAATAAATTATATATATATATATATAGAGTTAAATATATAGTAAATAAATAATGTTGTGTTTAAATCTAGTATACATCTTATTCATTGTAAAACAAGTGTTTGTGACACATTAAAACGTTAACGGGTGACTAATCGCACCATCTAACGAGCCAAGGAACGTCTACAGACGAATAGATAGTCTCAACACGGGATGCGATCGTTCCCAGTTTTAATCACCGGGACAGTCCTCCACACAGTCTGTGATAGCTTCTCGGTGAAGTTAGGGTCGCGGGAAAGGGGTTAGAATGGAGAGGGAGANGTGAAGTTAGGGTCGCGGGAAAGGGGTTAGAATGGAGAGGGAGATTAAATGTTGTTGTTAAGTTTTACAGAAGAGGATGAAATAATTGCAAACACAAATCTTAAGACCTGTGGGTATCGTCGGAGTGAATTCCGACTTTCCCAACTAGTTTTACGTTTGCGTTTGTTTTGGTTTTATGTTTTTAAAAATATGCCTGATGATGTTACACTTTGGGTGACCATCCGGAATAGAGAGCTCTCACTTGCGTTTCACGTATAGGTCGTGTGATCTGAAATATTATGTACTGTACATTTTACATCTACCATATTACAACTTTTATTAATATGACACATTAAAAGCTATAATAATTAAATCTGGCGAAAACTTGTCATACGAGCTGGCCCTGAGAGTGGTACATATTTGAAAACTTAAAATGAAATATGTGAATAATATGCTGACAGTTTTTTTTTCTTATCTCGTTTTATTCCACACAGTCATTAATCATTCCAATGAGGTCGGGAGGAGGAATTAAGAGTTTTAAAATAAATGTATCGGCATTTTTGTGGAAATAAAGTGAAAAAAACTTTTAAAAAAATACTCAACTGGAATTTAAACCCCATTTTCCCCGCCATTTGCAACCCATACTAAATTAATTTGACATGTAGACTACGTCACCACCAATACAGTTATATAAGTATATTAATAGTTGAAATGTTAATAAGCAAATAGACATATTTTGTCGGAAAAAATCTATTTTATTATACGATTGTTTTTTAAACATTGACCCTGTAAGTTAAAAAAATAGGTAGACAAGCCAAACAACTATATGTGAACAATAAATTGTGATATTTTTATCAGTTAATAATTCTGATATAGTGTCAAAGTAAGGTCAAGGTATTTTGTGTTACACAAATTAAATTTATATTTAAGAGAACTGAGTTTTAAAATTTATCCTGAAGCGTGAAAGATTTAATATCTCCTTGTCTCAGATACATAGCGTTAAAATAATATTTATTCCAATCAAAATGTAATTAGAATAACTTTGTATGACAGTTACAAAGCTATAATATTAACTTTCACGTGGTCATACGTCAAGTTATTTGATCTGCAGCTTTTACTTTTGAAAGCTGTTATCAATAAATATCTGTGAACTAACACTTATATACAGAAAATAATATCATTGTTAGCCACAAAAAAAAATTATTTTATAAAAAGCTTCTTCTTGTCAAAATCCTGTTATAGATACATAGTGACATGTTAAGTAATGGAGGTTCTACACAACATAAATATTAAAAAACTGCAAAATATGATAAGAAAATCCCCATTGGTAGGAATGTAGTTTAAGGTTATAAAATGAAATTAAGATGGGGAGGCATCGTCCAAAATGATGGGAATCCAAGATAGCAGACTTATTCAAACTGACTACACGTGCTGAGATCTTGTTAAAAATTTATCTTTTATCATCGATCAAGAGGGTGTGTTGTATCGCTTTATATATTAAGATTGATTTAAAATATTTTCAGGGGTAAGAGGGCTCCCATTCTCTCTTTCTTCAAGACAAATTTTGTTTAAAAATAAACAATATTGGGGACATTACTTAATTATTATTATCACCGCGTCTTATTACCGATTTGGGTTGTACTCACGCTAATGTGTAATGGTAGAGGGATTGTGAGATGAAATGAAGAACCTACAATTTAACGTGGGATCCGAACCACGGTGAAGGCCTGGCATTCCACACATTCACAAGTTGTGATTAATACACGTCTTGTTAGAGGTGAAGGAAGGGTTTGGCAATAGGATAAATCCGTGCCTGAACAGAGGATTGAACCCCGGACCCTCAGCACAGAAGTCTAACACCTTACTCCTAGACTACCAGGTCACCTGTTACTCTACTTAATTGTTTAAAATTAATTTTAATCTCTATTTAAGGTTATTGAATTTTGACAAATAATTCGATACAACTTCTTTAAATATGAAACCCGTTTTGGTAGCGTGGTATTAGTCGTCACTCTCGAAATAGACTGGACTGCAGACGAAGGTGAGATTGAAGTTCAATCCCAGTTTGGTGTATTTAGAGTTGTTTTTCTTATATGGTTTTACATTTTTCCTCCAGGTAAATGTGGGAACACTTCTTCTAAATAAAGCGTTACTCCTCCCCAATATATTATACATCTTAGAAGATGGGCGTGCGACCCAAACTGGTGTAAGATTTAGTGCTGTATATATATATATATATATATATATGTATTAATTTATGTTGTATCTCCATGAAAATGTTAAGGAATGTCCCTAACATTAATTATTTTGGAACCAAAGTTTATTAATCAAGAGAGTTTAAACAATTTTCCAACATATATATAATGTTAGGTAGTCTACAATTATTCTTAACGTTCTTGAGCACTCTTAAGGCAGCACTTTTTTCTGTCCCCCCTACCCCTTTACCTAGCCATATTTGGCAACTAGAAAATAATTATTCAAAAACATTTATTTTCCTCCTTATCTTACCACCCATCCATCATATCAACATATTTACACTATAAGCTTAGAAATGATTTAAGGTAGGAGTGACCTAGCGATCTAGGGGTAAGGTGTTGAACTTCTGTGTTGGGGGTCCGAGGTTCAATCCTCGGTCCCGGCACAGATTTATATGATTGCCAAACCCTTCCTTCACCTCTGACAAGACGTGTATTAATC